>JAPEVF010000094.1:0-114480 GCA_029747585.1 Pleurotus djamor | reverse complement strand
AGGCTCTCCAAGCATCCTTGGCGAAGTCGATATGAAGCCGCTCAAACATCTCTGTGTTATAATTGTCAGTGGAGCCAAACATGACGGATAGACGAAACATAGTGCTTCATTGAGTGAAAACTTGGGAATATTGAAGTCTTTACGCGCCTTCATCATTGATAAAATCATTCCAGYGTTCTTGCAACCCANCTGACGACGAGGACATCGACGCAAANCCAGCCGCTGGAACGCCTCAGCCTTCGGAGCCCTCTTCAATTGGTGCTCGGAGGCAGCCGCGGAGATCAGCTGTTCAGCAGCTGGAGGCCACGCCTGTATCCACACCTACTCCTGAGCCAGAGACTCGAACGCGACGACGACGAGCTAATAATAACCCATTAGCAACGTCTTCGTCCGTAGATGATCTTGCGCCCGCGCCGTCCGTTCCTGTTACCGCAACTCCTACCCCCATACCAAGCCCAGCGCCATCCCCCGTCCCATCACCTACTCAATCACCCGGCCCAACTCCGAGTACCGCTCTCGAGGATGAGGTTACGGTAAGTCGCGGCGTCATCGATCTCAACCTATATCTGCTTTATACTGAAACACCGACATAGGATCTTGACTTGCAACGGCCGGCAAAGAAAGCTAAGCGGAGCCGCAAGGTTGTCAAGTCGGCAGCCATTGTGTCAGACGATGTAATTATGGATGATGCTCACGCCTCTACGGGGACGCCCGTTGCTCGATCCCAAAGTGCGACCCCTTATGTTCAATTGCCAACCCTGTCCGAGGAGCAACAAAGTAACAATTAACCCCTCCTTCATCAGGTTACAGCTCGCTGATTTGTTTTTACTTTGCAGAGGTGGTACTGGGCCTTCTCGCTGATTACATGAACCCGGCTAAGGTATGGACTTTGTTTCTTCCTTGTTGAGTTGCATGTTAACTCAATGTCTCCTCTCTCATTAGAATTTCCATGTTCGTGTTCGGGTTTTCGGAAATCTGATAGAAATTAACTATTGCTTTGTAGACGATGATGCATCCTCCACAATCTTTCACCCCCGATATGTATGGGAGACCACCTTACCCCGGGCATCCTGTTCCTCCTGGCTCCGTGCGCTACGCTGAGATGCCGATGCCTCGCTCAAATCGTCCCTCAGAACCTGTGTGGCCTGGTGCCGGTGTCATGTCTCCTGTAATGTCCCCTGCACCAGGCGCCCCGCCGATGCACTTCGTCAATGTCAACGAGCCGTACTCCACGCCGTCGAGCAGAACCAGTTTTCATGCGAATCCTTGGGTGCCCTTCCAATCTGGATCGGCTCCTCCTGGTATGACCCCGCCGCTCCCTACACCTCCGCCGTCGCTGGGTGCACACTATCCACCTATCCCTTTTACGCCAATTATGCCACCTGGAAGCCGTGGTATGATGCCTGTACACGGTGCCCCAGGTCCACCACTTGTTGATCCAAGAGGACCGAACATGGGGTCACCTCTTCCCCATCTACGGCATGAGCCGCCACCGTCTATGCCACCATTTACTCCAACGTTGCCGATTACCACCCCTGGTCCGTCGACATCGCTTGAGAGAACCGAGAGTCGGATTTATCGTGCCTCTGGCCAATTTGTGCCTGTAAATATGGCCACCCCTCCCCTCCCTCCTCAGAACACACCTCTACCTCGGGGTCGAAACCCTTACCCGATCGTCCCGCCCCCCTACAATACCTCATACAATGTCCCCCGGTGAGCTGTTCACAGCACGGCGAACTCGCGCAGGGAGCGATGTCGTCCATCCTCCTGGTAATCACACCTACTTATTTCGTACGCATGGTCGGATAGCACTGCGGCGTTAGTTGTATATTTTCATGATAATTGAATGGAATTATAGTATGTACACATGTTGAAGATGACAGGAAAAATGTGAGTGAAAGCTAACGACGCCCTTCTACCATGATGATATGGTAACCGAAATTTGTTTTGACAAGTTGAGAGGTGATAGGTTTGTCGACAGTTGAAGGTGTGAGGGCGAATGCCGCATCCTGGAACGCCCCAACCATGCTCCCTCGAACCATCCAACCAAGACTTCCTCCAGCTTGAAAACAGTGATCTGTAAGATGTATTCCATTATTATATCGTATCATGGGTACGTACCCTTGGCTTTATCCTCGGAGTACTCTTGGGCGACCTTATTGAACGATTGTCCTTCCTGGATGTAGATTTGGGATCAGAAGACGATCGTCGGTTTCAAAAGTGGTTGGAAGAGAGACCTGGATCTTTTGTAGGGCTTCAGTAGCCTTCGAATGCTTCTCGCAGAGAATATGGCGAACGTTGACAGCAGTCGCGGCTTTCAACCCTCCTTTGCCCTGGCGCAAGCCAATCCCGAATCGGTGATGAGACGAAGCGCAGATATACTCAAGCCGACCTTTGACTTCTCTTCGGAATCACCCGTTCCCTTTGCTTTCTTGTCCGAAGCTTTCTTGTCTCCTTTCTCAGCTGCGCCCTTCTTGGCCATGATCGTTGTTGGTTGAAGTTGCACGAGTTCGGCGCCAAACTTGGACGAAGTCCTTCCCCATCAATAACCGAGTTACGGTATACATTGTCGTCGACATAGCCGAGTTGGATTAGAGGCAAAAGTACACTGGTCAACCTCAAGTTATCTGCCTTGGGACAGTTTGGGTGGATATAGGTCTCCTTCATTATTTTTTAGTGGTGATGGACTAAAAGGTCGCGCCAACCAATCAGAGGCGCCGGATTTCCTGCGATTAGATAATCTGTGACCAAATTTTGAGCAAGTTCGAGCAAGTCGTCCGTCATCATTTCCTCCCTACCATCATGGCCGACAAAATTACCCGTATCGCCATCGTCGACTCTAATCGCTGTAAACCAAAACGATGCGCCCAAGAATGCAAAAAGGTGCGTTTGAACGCGGTGCAGTAGGATATCTTGGTGATTGTGTATCCCAGTCGTGTCCAGTGGTGAAGATGGGTTCGTCCCCATCGTACCGATTTCATGAAGTAAGACTGACTTTGATGTGTACAGGGAAACTCTGTATAGAGGTCAAATCATCGGATAAGATTGCGTTCATATCCGAGTTCCTTTGCATCGGTTGTGGTATATGTGTAAAGAAGTGAGTCCACAAGATCCATTAACGGGTTCGTTCTGACGCAGCCGTTAGGTGCCCTTTCGAAGCCATTGCCATTATCAACCTACCAACCAATCTCGAATCAGAAGTAACACATCGCTACACCGCAAATGCCTTCAAACTTCATCGACTGCCAACACCGAGGCCGGGGCAAGTCCTCGGTCTTGTGGGCACCAACGGTATCGGAAAGAGTACAGCACTGAAGATCCTCGCAGGAAAGGTTAAACCAAATCTTGGTCGTTATGACGTTCGTCTCTTCAGTGCCTACTCCACGGACATGGTTTGATATGATTACAGGATCCTCCAGATTGGCAAGAAATTCTCAAATATTTCCGTGGCTCTGAACTCCAAAATTACTTTACCAAAGTTCTTGAAGACAACCTGAAAGCTCTGATCAAGCCCCAATACGTCGATCATATACCCAAAGCCATCAAAGGGTCCCTCACCGTCTCACAAATGCTCGATTCGAAACTGGAACTTGATAACAAGCAACTAATGTGCGACGAACTGGAGCTGAACAAGGTCCTCGATAGAGAAGTCGGCCAATTGTCTGGTGGAGAGTTGCAGCGGTTTGCTATCGCCATGTCCTGTATACAGAGGGCTGATGTGTATGTTCTCTCGAATTTTCCTTCCCGGAACATGACAATCTCACTCATCATAGGTATATGTTCGACGAGCCTTCCAGTTACCTCGATATCAGGCAGCGTCTGAAAGCTGCCGAGGTTATTCGAAGTCTACTTAATCCTGATTGCTACGTCGTCGCAGTGGAGCACGATCTTTCAGTTTTGGACTACTTGTCAGACTTCATCTGTTGTCTATACGGAAAACCTTCCATGTATGGCGTAGTGACTATGCCTTCGTCGGTGCGCGAAGGTATGTAAATTTTCTGCCTCTAATTTCACTGAATAATGACCCCCGCCAGGTATTAACATCTTCTTGGACGGATTTATACCCACTGAAAACTTGCGGTTCCGCGAGGAATCCCTGTCCTTCAAGATGGTTGAAACCGCCGAAGAAGTCATTGTAGACAAGACGCGCCATTATTCCTACCCAGCCATGACCAAGACACTGGGGAACTTCAAGCTCACGGTTGAACCTGGTAGCTTCACCGACTCCGAAATCATCGTTATGTTGGGCGAGAACGGTACTGGGAAGACAACGTTCGTTCGCCTTCTCGCTGGTGACAAGCCCGATGTGGAAGCGGACACGTTGTCCATGGCCGTCTCATTGAAACCTCAGACTATATCACCCAAATTTCCTGGTACTGTGCGGATGCTGCTCTTGAAGCAGATAAAGCAGGCCTTCATGCATGCCCAATTCCAAACGGACGTACTCAAGCCGATGAACCTCGAGAATATTATGGATCAAGAGGTGAAGACGTTGTCTGGTGGAGAATTGCAAAGAGTTGCCATTGTGCTTGCGTTAGGTACGCTGCCCGTGCTTGTCTTCGTTTCCCTTTGCTGACTCGAAGCTACTTAGGCAAGCCGAATGTCTCGGTTTACTTGCTCGATGAACCTAGTTCGTAAGTCCGTTCCACCATAGTTCAAACCCCTAGAAACTCATAGTTATTACAGTTTCTTGGATTCAGAGCAACGTATCATTGCAAGCAAGGTCATCAAGCGGTAAGGACTCGACATGCGGATCAGCTTACTGCTTGGAACGAAGGTCTCATCTCCTTGTTAGGTTTATCCTTCACGCCAAGAAGACCGCCTTCGTAATCGAGCACGATTTCATCATGGCCACCTACCTTGCCGACCGTGTCATTGTCTTCGAAGGACAACCAGCCATCGCTGCGACGGCTACCCCGTCAGTATCTTTCCTGAGCCTGCTCCCGATTATCACTGAATGATACTCCATCTAGACCGCAAACCCTATTGTCAGGAATGAACCGCTTCCTTGCCTCCTTAGAGATCACGTTCAGACGCGATCCCACAAACTTCAGACCGCGCGTGAACAAACTCAATAGTGTCAAGGACAGAGAGCAGAAGGCGGGTGGAAACTACTTCTTCCTCGAAGATTAGTGGGACTATAGTAGTGAGTTGGATACACATCAATGATGTAGCGATAGATACGAGACATAAGCTCGTCGTAGGGGTTTCTTACTAATCACCCTCTCGGTAGCCCAGAATATGCAATAATACTGGTCATCCCAGGTTGTGCAAAATGGAGCACGATCGGGATAGTCTAAGGAGAAGGCCAAACTCGTCCCTGGACCCTGTCCAATCGGACAGGGGCCTGGGAAGCGAAGCAGGGATTCCCTATATAAAGGGGTGCATTGCTGCAAGACGGCCACTCAGTAGCACTCATGTTCGACAACTACAACCACGAAGATTTCACCGTATCCAAAAGGCTTGACGCCTTCGGAGGCTTTGACAAAGTAATCCCCAAGGATAGCAGTAGCGCCACGGTCTGTATCATCACCTTGCTTCAGATTTGTCATTGGACGTTAAACGACTACCTCGATCTTGCAGCGCTTCCACTTTTTCCGTAAATCAGTCATGCCCGGCCGGGAGAAAGATATCACTGATCTGTACGCTCTTTTCAAGCTTGGCCCCAACAATGTTAAACTGACAACTCAATGATTGATAGACTAGCCCTTCAAAAGATGGTGATGAAGGAGGGATGCCAAGGATCCATCCATCCCATGTACGACTACGCTGGGAAGCGCTGGGTGCTTATGGCCGTGCCCACTCAGTTCTACGACTCCACTGGAATTGCCTCCCTCGCGTAGCTTCCCGTAATAGGAAGAAGTCACAGTAGCACCAGTAGCGTTCACGTACTCTAGAACCTGTGTCAATCTTGCTACAAAGCTGTTACGTCGCCGCTCAACTTCTCGATAAGACAGAGTGAGGCTCATATTAATGACTCCTGTGGCTGCTGAGGCTCTTCCTGTGCTTCTAGCATGGAAGGAAGGCGGGAAGGCGGGCACAAATAGAACCTGGGTCACTTGGCCACTGTATTGTGCCCCGCTTCCCCAGTCTCACAACTATAATGAAGTCACAAGGAGCCCCATATCTGTCGCTCTATCGCGAGAACAGACCTCACTTTGACCTAATTGAATGATGCGTAGACCGAGTATCCTCAATGAAACTTCTCCCATGTCCATTTCGCTCATCGCATTGCCGGGGTGCGTGGTGCTGATAGGCATTTCACTCAGCCCAAGCATGCACTAGATTACTCTTCGACTACCTTCGCTGTGAAGCTTGAATGGGTTCTCCAAGAAACGCTCCACCCACCTGCATCAGAATATGTAGGCACCAAGGCACGAGCAAGTAGTAGCTTCGTCACCTGGATGAGCGTCTTCGGAGTGAATGTCGCATACGGTTACTCCCCGTGAAGTCCTCATAGAAAAGTGCTCCGCATCAATCGCAAAGTATCAGCTACCGGGTTCCATTCCCATTTCAATGGCGGATAGATTCTTTGTGGTCCCTGAGCATCGTGGTCAGATAGCGTATATATACAGACCACCATTTCTATACCTCAGCACCCTCAAGTTACCACTCATTAAAACTGTAAGTGGCCTCACATTTTTCGAGTGTCATTCAACAATTTCAAGCCCCTACATTTTAGGAATTGATTGCGACATGGGAGACGTAACCGTCACGTATAACGGTGGTCAAGTACAAGCCCTTGCATGGGCCCAGCGTATCGACAGCCGAGAAGGTCTGGGAGTGTGGAATATTGGAGAGTATTCGTGGAAAGTTTACGCGACCACGAACCAATACGACGATATCAACAATGCCTACACGAGAGCAGGTGCACAAGGACTCCCAATGGGCTCTCCCCGTTGGTATCGATGCACTGTCACCCAAAACAGGAGGACCTCCGATGGCTTCATTATCATCACACGCTGGTCTCGCGGAACTTTCTTCTCCTTCCAAAGAAACTCGCCCACCTTCAATCAGGGTTTGACCAGACAGGCCATCTCTCACAGCAGAACCGCGCCCGAGTATGTCCGGTGAGTAATGGAATTCACTCGCAGCAGTATCACGCTTGCCAAACTCTGTGTCACGGTAGAATCAATCGTGGATGCGGAATCGCGAAGACACTCAATGTTAGGGATTGCCAAGGGTTCATAGAAAAAGCAGCGTCCGAGCCTTTGATGTTTATAGACGTTCATGTTGGAACATCCAGCGAGCAGGCAGTCCAAATGGTGGAGATCATCACGGCATGGGGAACTCAGGCGTAGAGCTGTTTGGAGACAGATTTCAGTAGTTTGTTTTCGAAAGTGATCGTGTGACGTCATCTATAAGTATTGATCTCGATCATGATCGGGATACGTGGATCTAGATGCATTCATGAGAAATATACCAACCAGATGCTTTCTTTACGATCAAGAAGGACCACGAATATCGTTCAGTTTACAGGTGAGACACGGCGTGTGAGCCCGCCATACTCTCTGCTTGTGCCCAATCGTGAATGACCAATCCGTCCACAAACCTATTCCATCGTTCATCAGAAGTTATTGGGGCCATGACGGCTTCCTCGACGTCCAGTAGCTTCAATAGGTCTTCAAGTTGAGGAATGAGCCGACCGACCGACTCATTCTCCAGCCTTCTTTGTAACGCAAGCGAGATTCCACCGCTTTCAGCATACCAAGCAGCATCTTGTTGGAAGCAATTTGATAAGAATGTGTTGAGGATGTCGCTGTTTAGCTGGTCCTTGCAAGCAGCCTCATATGCGATGCGATATCCGATGGCTTCGAGCAGCGGTTGACACCTGGGTAAGATCAACCTCTCGGATTCTTCGGCTCGATGGTGAGAGGCGTTAAATAGGACGCCTCGAAGATCTTGTATCAAAGCATCTTCGTGGCGAGCAAGAATGGAGTCAGGCTGATCTGCGGGCGGCAGTTCAATCCGCCCCAGTAGAATCTCAACGGCGAAGCCTATGGAACTTGTTAAGGGCGGGGTTGAAACAATGGTATAGGTATGGATGAACGCACGGATTGACACAACCAACATATCACCTTCGGCAATTGATAAACCCCGACCATTGTTCTGAGCGAAGAAATAAATTAGTGTCCACTTGCAACGGAACGCGTAAGCTTACGAGCATGGAAGTGATTCTATTGAAATCAAAAAGACCTTGGGCACCACACCGTTCGCTCAAGGCAATCACGGTATCCTGAGCTCGGGGCAAGATCGTAGCCTTGGCTATGGCAGCAATACAGTGACGCAGTGCTGGTGTGCTGTCAGGGCTTGAAAAGGTGGCGATACAAGACCTTAGGAACGACTCAAAAACGAGTGCCTGAGATATGGCTGTGATGATCGGGATTTGCTGCGTTGAGAATGATATAATCGACCGAGGGAGGCGGGTGAGGGCATCTGTGACGCGTCTTCGTTTGCTGTATTGGGCGACGATTCCAGCTGAGACTTTGAGACCAGGGACACATATGGCGGCCATAGAAAGGGTTCCGACTATGACACGGTCGATTGAAGCGAAGAAAGTTGATCGAAGGTCCTTTGGCTTGTCCAACGTGCCGAGGAGAGCGTAATGGGGCAGCCGGACATTGGAAAATGATGTGATACAGTGTTCAACGTAATGACCTCCACCCCTCGGCGGCAAAACCCTGAGGAACGAGTTCAGGTTGAGCACCCGACGGAGGGAAAAGGCCAAGAGTAGGTCAAACTTACTTGGAGGCGATCCCAGGCGACATTCTCTGACCATTATTCAATGATACTAAGAATGGTTGGACACCATAGTCCTCTCCGCCGACAATGAGACGAGCCATGACCACAGCGACACAGGGAAAGCCCGAAGGAGAAGTAGGCGGCATGAACCTATGAGGCACTGTGATAAGGATGGATGGGATGGGGAAGGATGGTCAACATACTTGGCTGCTCGAGCACAGGGTGTGTGTAAGACGAAACAACCATCATCCTGCAACGTGGCTTCCGTCTCAATGTTCATGGCATCGAGTCCATGTCCAATTTCTGTCAGACAGAACTGGCCGCTGGGAGGATAACAATCAGAGTGCGAGATGAAGGATAAAGTGACCATGTTCTTACGTGATTTCGAAAGAAAGCAGGCGTTCAAGGGTTCTTGAAATTTCTTTGTGACGAGTAGTATGTTTCGCCAAAGTCCCGCAGCAAAGGTTATAATGGATTGATAGTAGCGTTGTCGTTGCGCCGTCTACAGTTGTTATAGGATCGGAGAAGAGATCCCAGTATTTTTGCGACGGCAAAAGAACATCATCGGACGAGAGGTCTATGAAGGGGACAGCGCCGTGGTGAAGGTGGGGTAAGTTAGGATGAAAGCCAAGAAGGTGTGTAATAGACGACTGACCATAAAGCTGGGCGATTTTTTGCGCTCGTTTGTATGACAGGCGAACTTGTTCTGACGGGGGTAGACAGGTTGAGTCAAGTTGAAAGAGCGAAGTTTCGAGGAGTTGTTTGGATTTAGGATGCATTGATCCAATTCGATGTACTGGCAGTTGAAACTTGGGTATGCCATTTATACATCTGCCTGCCCCAACCCGGCAGACATATCAATTTCATCTGTCTTGGTGAGAGGGAACCTAGCTAAAGTAGTTACACATCAACATGTCATCTCAGGGATGCAGAATGGTTGGATCTATATCTCACCAAAGACGCATAGTCCCACTTATAAGAGATCGATTTTACAACTTCACGGTTGCTCATGAATAATCCAAGGACTGCCCTGTAAGCACACCATCATAAAACGGCGAAGCTCGTTCTATTTTGGCAACTGGATGACAAGGACTGGAGACTGACCCTCTTAACCATTGAAGTTCGGTTCGGTATTACTAGCCTTGGGTTTAGTTTTAGGGACAGAGAAGCTTGGAAACATCGATTCGGAGGTTGTTGTATTTAGTCGGCACCCAAACGTTCGTGGCTTGACATCGTTCTGGAATTAGTGACAGGCATCCACAACGAGGTAAGGCTAATAAAGAAGCCTGTGTTTGACATTGAGTAACCAAATTCAACGAGGGGAGACGTTCAATGATCATGTCATCAAGCCAAGCAGGTGGCAGAAAGCGATTTCGAGGATGGTTGACTCAGGTCCATATGCATTTTGATTAGCAGGAGCCTAAGGATGGAGGCAAAGATAATAGTCCGAGCAATTTCGGTAAGTTGCGGGGCGAGCACTCGACATCAGTTCTAACATTCGATCTGCATCTAGTGAAGATGTGGCCTTCGAGGGCGTAAGAATGTATTCATGTTCGAGTCCAAGTACAGGCTAGGAACCTGTGCGCCCCGAAATTTAATCTTCATAATCTATCTTCAGTGTTCACACTTGCTTTCGCAGCGGCTCGGCTTCTCGCATTGGCAAGCAATGCTGGCGGCATATAATGCGGAACGTTTCAATCCCAGCCGATATGGACTGTCGACCCTTGAGGTACTTTACAACTTCTTTGAACATTTTCCCTTTGTTAGAAAGCATGTACGTCTCTGTATCATAGAGCAAGATATTCTTAAGGGATGGCAGCGAAAACGCGGGGAGACCACCTGATAGCGGGGTGTTGGCGTCCGCTGGCTTGGGGGTATCGGATAGTAGGACACGCAAATCGTCAAAATCTTGAGCGTAAATCTCTTCTACGGGGGTCAAAGAACGCAGGAAGTCCTTCAGATCTTTCCGCGCGTCACCACCTGCATCCGTTTTGTATTGTTGACCGAGGGAAAGGGTAAGGATTGGAGGAGGGAGGTTTGAGAAAAGTGAGAAGAGGGCGGAACTTGTCGAGAAGTCCGGATGGCTATCAATGGATACTTTGTATGGGGCGTCCCCTTCTGTATCCTGACTTGGCCAGATGTTCATAGTGCTGGTAGACATCGGGAGCTTGGCGGTTACGTCTACCCGAGCATGAGGTGAACGGGGATTTGGGATTTTGCTATAGAAAGCCTCAAGTACTGGTACCAACATGGCCGTACTGGTCACCATTGCGATGGAAAGGAGGATGGATCGAATGGAGGGAAGAGATAGGTTTGCAAGCATTCCCAGAGGAGCCGGTCTCGTGACGCCTAGTAGAAGAGTGTGCAGACGAGGCAGCTCAACGAAAATCTGGCCGAAGTCGTCAGACGCCCCATCGATGACCGAGTCCAGCTCCAAAAGCTCGAGATGAGAAAGGTTCTTGAGCGCAAGGAGCACCTCACGAGGGGAGATATTTGAAGGGTCTGACGCTACGCGGTGACACATCTTGAGTGTCCGCAGCTGGGACAGAAAAGAGGAGCCGAGATCGAGGGAGCAGTCCGTTAGAGAGATGTAACGAAGCGGAGGGATATCCCCGGGACCAGATGGTCGAAACGAAACCTTGCGAGGCAGCATGCCTTGACTGTGCCAAACGGTCAATATCAGTTCTTTGAGGATGGGCGCATTTAAAAAGACAAGCATATCCACACAAGATGAATGACAACTCCACAGCTCCAGCCTCCAGAGCCGAGCAGCATGTTCTCCCAGGAGGTACTCGATCGTCTTCTCATTGTGAGTCCCTGCAGCATAGGTTGCGAGATATAGCGGGAGACCTTTAGAACGCTCAACGCAGAGTTTCGCGAAAGCCTTATTCGTATAGGTATAGACCAAAGTCCATAATCGTGGCGAATCGATTGCAATCTTTCGCCAGAGATGGCAAACCTGAGTCACAGACAGCCAGTAGCGATGTGGCTTCTTTGGAGTACCCCCAGGCAATACCCTAGGAATAGCAAAGACCATCTCCTCGAATATTTTGGAGAGTATCTCCGGCGGTAGTCTTGAAACGAGGGTGTGTCGCGCATTGCGGTAGCGCTGCAATACCCGTATGTCTTCTCGAAGAGATTTTATCTTTTGCTTCACTTCTTTAAGGGTTGGTGAGCCTTTCAGGAATTCTGCGGGAGAGATCATGGTGGAGGTGTAATGTGGGGGGTGGTTCAATGAAAGCTGGTGTGACGGCGGTACCACAAAGGCTGATGGCACTAATTGAGCTTGAAATCTTTGCGTGACTATCTCGCCAGGGGTTGATCAGCCTCGTTTCCAGTGCCCTAGCCAGGACGACTACGAAACAGCGTGGTCAAGCTTGGTCAAGGTAATTCATGGCGCTACGTTCTTGTTGAGGTAGTATCTACTATTTACTGGCAAATGACTGATAGAGGTCACTGACATGCCGCAAAGTCGAGATCAAGAGGGGCCTCCTCCTCGAGCCATCTTCTTATCATGGCCTCGCTTCCGGTTGTGGTTGGCATGGCTAGCCTTATGCTTGTCCTTCCACGCACGGTCTCCGGACTCTCCTCCCCMACCACCTCNTTCCACCTCTTCCTCCTCTCCCGCCTCTACCTCTCCCACCTCTCCCNACCTCTATGGCCTCCTTGATCACCACCAGAGCCAGAGGCCTGACCTTGAGAAGGCCCCGGAACGACAGGTTCCGCTCTGTTCCCGGAGAATTCGTGTTTCATGAGAATTCTATCTTTCTTAGGCTGAAAAGAACGGGGGAATCATTGTAATCAACCGCCATTAAGATAGGGAGGACGGGAACTTACATTTCGTTCCAACATAATTCTCCAGCCCTCAATTTGATTGTCGTCCCAACCTAGAAATGCATTGGTTCATCATTTGGTTCATTTGTACCTGGAGGGATGGAGCTCACCCGTTTGCGCCTTGAGGTTAGCTCTCTCCTTGCTTCTCCTCGTGGCTGAATCCCTCTCAAACAGCTTCGGGTCCTTGATATACGCCAACTCTAAGATAGTTTCAGGATTTGTGGGCCGAGTAGAAGGCGCCCCCGCGCCTTCTTCACCGCCGTCATCGTCGTTTGTATCTGATTCCGCTTCCCCATCCATGCCCACACGAACCGTATCGAGATCTTCCAACTCCTCTTCATACGCGAGAGTCATGCCTTTATTTGGCAGCGAATCATCTTCCTCCTCTTCATCTTCTAATGCAAGTGCCTCGACGCGCCGAAGGATATCAGCCTTCATCTGATCGTCCATAGCACTACGGTCATTCAAGACATCGGTTTCTCTGTAGGAAGCGGCAGGGTTGAGGACAACAAAGAAAACTCAAGAGGACAGAGAGAAAAAAACATACGCTTGTTTACCCTTTCTCAGTAGATTCATGTCAAGCTCTTCATCATCGAAGACGTTCGCGCGTGTACCAATATCAATGGCTGGGGGATTTGGGATGGGCGGTACATCGGAAGACTCCGTTATTTCTTCTTCTGAAGGTGCGGATCCACTCAAAAGCGCGTCGATAGTACGTTCAACGTCTCCAGAGTACGGACCAAGAAGGAGAGCTTGAATATACGTTTCGGGAAGGTGTGGCAACATGTCTTGTATTTGAGAGACCTTTGATATTAGGATTGGATCTGGAGGGGCTTGAGGAGGGGCTTTGCCTTTCCCTTTGTTGACGTTGGCTGGCTGCGGCTGCGGCTGAGGTATAGCAAGACGTGACTGTTGAAGATGAGTGATGCCTGACGACCTGAGGAGTAACTTCAGGGCACCTGCATCACGATGACCTTCCACCGTCTTCAACGAAGACTCCAAGATATCCAAGCGGGTATCCCTCTCTTGTGCACGACGAAGAGCAGCTCCAAGAGTTCGAGACAAGTTGTAATTGCCATTATAATCGTCAAGTAATGAGTTGCTGAGAAAAGGAACTGGCGACGAAGAGGTGGCGGAGGTTGGGGGTGGTGTCAATTCAAGTAATGAAAAGATAATGTTGAAAACGCGTTCTGATTCGACGGCGAGGGACATTCCTTTCGCGTTGGTGATGTCGTCGATGAACACGACCATGATGCGATGGAACACATCCAGCAAGTCAACCTTCGTTTCGAGCCATAGGCGTTCCCAGTCATCCAAATCTCGAGGTTGAGCACTCGTCTGGTTCAGTTGGGAACTGATGCTTTGGAAACCTCCATACGTTCGAGCGACATCGGATAGACCGCGATCATAGGTGCGAGCAAGAGCCAACACAAAAGTCTTGTTATGCCCGAAGCAGCGAATAACTTCAGTCGGGGAAGCGTATATAATAGACTTGATGATATACGCTACTTTCCTAACATCGTAAATTCCTTGCGATGCGTTTCCATCTTGGGCAGAAGGACCGGTTGCGTCTGGGACGAGAAGTTGAGTCAACGCCGGTACCAACTCCTGGTCAACATTGGCCATGATCGACGGGGACATCTTTACTGCACTAGAGAAAATCATCTTCATCCTCGAGCTATATTTCTTCGAATAAACCACCGAAAGGTCGACCAGCGTTTGCAGACCTAAGCCCGGACCAGAACCAGAGCCAGAAACCGCACCAGAAACCATCTTTTCCGCCAACAACAGCACACTTCCATGGATGGTCTTCTCATCCAAAGACAGACTCTTCTTTGAATTCGTAGATGGGGTATCCCATATCAGGGACTGGAGCTCTTGAGATGCTGCATCCGATGCGTACGTCTCGATGAAACGATGGATTGATGGTGCATCCCTCTTATTTGGTGGCAAGCCTAGGACATGGGTGAGAGTAGTCGCAATGGATTTATTTAGGCCCGCGAGCGCCGATGGGGACAATGTTTGCCTGGCTCGAAGCGATGGGTACAAAGGAAGGGGAGGGATGGTGACGGTCATGCTTAGGCTGATTGGCACGGGCGTCTCGGCGATTGGACACCTCGTCCAACTCAATTTGCAGGAACGGATATAAAAATACAGTAACGGACTAATTTTACAATTTGGAAGAAGACTGGAGTCTCAATCAAAGTGACGGACCTCCACTCTATCAACGTACTTTAGGAAAGGTTCCCCATCCTCTCCAGAGAAGTTATAGTCATTGGGATGGCACTTGACGGTGAATGTTTCTATTCCCGCAGAGATGAGCTTGCGAGCCTCGAGGTAACGTTCAAGATCCTTGAGGGGTTGGCTGCCTCTATGGGACATGTACTTAGAATTGTCCTCGACCATGATCCGCTTGAGATGGGGTAAGGGAAACGTTGGGAGCGCGCCTTGACCATCTCCATCCTGCACCGTGGGCGTACTGGACAAGATGGTGGCCATATCCTGGAAGTTGTGAGTGTGTAGTTCCTCGATACTCGGGAGGGCAAGGAAGAACTGCCGAAGAGCAGCGTTTTCATCTCTAGCCAAAAGGCGTCTTGAGGATTTGGTAAACAGACCGAGGACGGGAATGATGTGATCCGGGAGGTGGGTGAAAAGGGCGAGACTGACTGAATAATCTGCGTGCTCTGAGATCGTTATCTGGAACGGGGGTTCCTCTTCCTCCTCTTCCTCACCCAGCCAAATGCTCAAGGAGCTATCAAACTTGGAAGACTTGACATTTATATCAACTTGAGCACGAGGTGATGTGGATTGTGGAAGCATCCCGTGAAAAGTCGCAAGGACGGGCGATAGCGCCTCTGTGTTGGTCACGATCTCAATCGACAGGAGGAGCGATCGCATGGAGGGAAGGGAAAGGTGGCTGAGTATCCCGAGAGTGATTGGATCGTTGACGGTAAGCTCTAGAGTGTGCAAATCAGGCATGTCCACAATAATATCTCCTAGATCGTTGGCTGATCCGACGATAACACCACTCAATTCCAGGTGCTTTAAGTGCTTGAGGCGGCCTAGGATAGTGAGTATCTCCCGGGGAGATTTATTGGGCCCGGACGAAGTGGTATAGTCCAATTTGAGCGTTCGGAGTTGGTGAATGAACGGCGAGTCAAGATCGAGGAGTGTATTTCGTACAGAAAGGTACCGAAGGGGAGGGACTTCCAGAACGGGCGGTTGGAATGACACTGTCGACATTGGGTGCCGGGTGTCATTGACTGTCAGTGACATCTCTTTCAAGATGGGTGTGTTTAGATTGGAGAGGTCATCCACCAATCGTGGGTGACAATGCCAGAGCTCAAGCCTCCAGATGCGAGTTGAATTGGCGAGAAGGTATTTGACCGTGGCGTCATTGTGTCTGTCTATGCTTGAGCCCGAGTGGGTAGAAACATACAAGGGCAGTGATCCCGAGCGCTCAACGAAGAGTCGCGTGAGTTCCTTGCGCATGTTAGTGTACACGATGGACCACATGCGTTGGTTGGCGATAGCGATATCGCGCCAAAGCTTGCAAACATGGGTGATGGAAAACCAGAGATGATGTGGCTTCAGTATCTTTCGCAGATACTCTTGTGGCGGAGAAAACTCCGAGATGGCCAGTGTCGTGAATATGTTGGCCAACGTCTCCATAGGCAACCTCGAGACAATCGTGTGGTGATTGTTGCGATAGTACCGAAGTTTGCGTATTTCCTCTTGGAGGGACTGGATTCTTTGATCCACTTCGTCGATTGTTGGAGACGCGTCCAGGAAGTCGGAAAGGGAAGTCATACTGTGAGTGCTTACCCAATGGTGACCGAGTGGCGACTGGGTTGGGAGAGGAAGATGCTTAACTCTGGCGCTTGTTAGGTACAAGAATAACTGGGTTCAATCTAGATGCCATCGATACGATTGTATCTGCTCAAGGAGATACCCAATACAACTTTATCGGAGAGCAAAAAATCACAGCGGCTTTGCGGACCTCAGAATTGATGATGAGGAGGAGAGACGGTGTCTTTGGTACTAGCACTTTCTGCTTCTGCGGTAGTTCAGCGCAGGAGGGCCTTAGGAAAAGGGCAAACTCACCAATTGCGCGAGGAGGGTAACCAAATATTCGGGGTACTCTGTCTATATATGGGGCCATAGTGTCGGTTGTCGAGTGAATCGGGGTGGCGAAAGTCAGATATCCATTGAACAAGAATAAGCTTGCGGCGAGGAGGAATGAAACACAATGCATGTGTAGCTCTGACTGCTGGAGGTGCATTTGAGTCACAACAACACTTGTCCATGGGGTACGGACCTGGGGGTATGATAGGCCGTAGAAGGCAGAAGGACAGTGGGCAGACCGCATCCGAAAGTGAGCAAGGCATGCTATATATGACGTTTTATGCCTAGTCCGGTCCAGAAGTGCGCCGCAAGCGAGCAGAATTCGAGTGAGACGGCACGGATTTTAGCAGGCTCGCTAGAAGTCTATTCGGATCCTTGTAGGAGTGTGAAATCGCGTTCGGGAAGCATTAGGCAAGCCTATGGAGAAGGATAGTGACGAATGAGTACTCTGTTTCTATTACAAGGAAGGGGAACCAACATTTGCGCGAATTTCAAGGGATCGTAGGCCTGCAACCAGCCTACGAGGAAATCTTTTCCGACGCTTGGGGTGACGATTTGCTAAGGGCAGGCTGTGTAATTTGATCAAGCGCATTTGCCAGCCAGAGTTTAGGACACCACAACGTTCTTGATTTGCAGGCGAAAGTGGTGGTACACTGGAAGAGAGCGAGCGCTATTATCGGCGCCCGGCGCTTGAAGATTCAGCGCGCCTCCCTTCCGCCATGTTCAGCTCTTACTCGTCCGATTCAGGCTCCACGCACTCTGGAAGTTTGTGCACCAACTATGCTGTCGATAAAAGCACATGTAGGAACTAATAGGCACCTGAATTGCCTCCGTTTTCTATGTGGGACTGTGATCTACAGAACCAATACAGAACTCGCCCTGAGCTGCCCGCCTCGCACTCTTCCATGCTGCTTCGCTCGTCTCGCTACGTAGCGACACCATTTCCTGGAGGAAAACCTTGAGCCAACCTACAGCCCGCGTGTACTTGACGCGACCACGTGAGACTTGGACTGATGAGGCGCGTCGCGACGCGTCTTGTGGCGGTGCCAGTAAACCCCAGGACTGGCCATGTTGGTTCTTGTTTTCCCGCCTCAAAGTCTATAAATGCGAGTGTATCCTCTCCTTTCTTTCCACATCCACATCTTCAACATCAGTTCCAATTAAGTCATCTTCCTCTCCCGTAGACAATCACCTAAGTGTCGATGTATTCTCTCCTAGCATTCAAGTCAGCGGTCAACTCAAAGGCCGCGTATCAAACACGGTGCGCGGTTTCCTCTCTTCCCCCTATGCTGATATCTCGTTTTCAGACTAACAAACAAACACGTTCGTCGATCTGGAACCCGCGGTTCTGTCAGTTTTCCTTGTCCACATAGGCCTATCAGTAGACTTCATCCCTTGAGCTTCGGTGGCTGGGATGGTTGGAATCGCTGGTATAAGCCGATGGGCAAGGAGAACTGCTGGGGACGTCGGTGTTACCAGGAGGCCTACGTATGTCTGAAACGGAGGGGCCAGTCTTGGAAGGTATATTAAGGGCAGCCCTCGCAATTGGTGCACCGATACCGTAGATTCTGGTCCAGCCGTGTTCTCTTTATCTTCTTCTCTTACCCCTTGATCTGTCTGTCGCATATTTTGTATAATAACATTTGGATCCTTTCCCACTTCACTGACGGCAGTAATATCCCACGTCGCGTGATTCTCAGCCAAGAGTCAGTTCTCATTTGTGTCATGGAGGCTAGCGAACACAGATCGCGTGGACATCGACAAACTACCCCCTCACACGGCCTGCGAGTAGATCGCACCGTTCAAACTGATCAACACCCTCCAACCAGGGAGCAGAGTGCTGCACGAGGGATGTCTAGAAGGGCCGCGAAAATATGAGCCAGGTCCGTGCCGGCGTGTAAGAGGAGTGAACGACGAACCTGATTCATCATCGACAGGTTGGGGGNTCTGGGTTGGGGGAGGCAACAGCGCCGATAATGACCATGGCGACGACGAAGATGTTGGCGATGTGCATGTACATGTTGATCCCTATTGAGTAGATGAGATAACAATCACTTATATGGCGATTAAAAGGCAGGGAAGTGGGAAAGCTCGCACTTGAGATGCTCGTGTGACTTGAGAGTGTCCAAACGCTGCTTGAAAACGAAACGAAGCAATTTCTTTTGCTTTTATACAGCTGAGCGACTGAGTCTTTATTCGTTTCATGCCGATACGTTGAAAGATATCATGGGTGGTAGGTGCGATGAAGCGTTCGCTAGCCACTAGCGCCGTTCGGGGCGTTGAAAGTACTTAGCCTCAAGATGTACGGAGGTGCGAATAGCGCTCCTAGGTGCAACGAGCACGCGTAGATAAAAANTGTTCGGGTCCGACCAGTCTAGCCACTGCCGGGTGGTGGACCGAGTCATTTGGAACGGTTGGCATGCTGTGGGCAAAGTCTATTGGTGACGCCTCTCAAGTGTTGGCAGTCCAGTGGTGGCGTCCTCCCTCTCAGACGCAATAAAGCAAGAGAGGGGATGAGAATGATGCTCTCGTTTACTTGAAGAGGGTAACGAATAACCTATAATCAACCATAAGAGAGGCAGAAACGACCAATAAGGAGGGAATAATACCTGTCGATGTGGTGACCGCATGGAATTTACGACAACTGCGTGATCGAACAACACAGATGGCATAAACGCCCTGAGGATGCCGTTATGAAGCGTTTGCATTCTATTTTTCAGGGACCGTCTGAGGATACGATGGCCTAAGTGCATTCGTAAAGCGCGGGGAGTGTGTGGTAACGAGGCCTTGTTTCGTTCAGAACAATTGTACAATTTTTGAATCTCAACTTGGGGAGGCAGCACAGATCGTCATAAGAGGGAGGCGACTCGGTATACGAATACTATTTTCTTGACCTTGCATTACGGACATCAACGTGACGCATACTGTAAGAAGAATAAGAATATACCAAAAGATGCAGTGGCAGAAAGGAACTCACCGTGAACGTCGCCGACATGTGGCAAAACTCGGTACATAGGGAAAAAATTAGGCTGGAAACCAACCTCTATGACGAGAGGATGATAGTCGATCCTCGGAAAAAATGAACTATTAGAAACAGCATCGCCACCGCTCGCTCCAGGCAAGTATTAGGATCTTAAGTCCGTCAGTCCCTCGGCCTCGCCACGAATGCCCATCCTTATCATATCACGGCTGACTGTTCCTCTGCCTGGTTCCGAAATACCACCGACTCGCAGACTGATCAAGGGGAACCAAGCAACCGCGGGTCTGATTCATAACCAAGAAATGATGCGACAAGGGACTTGGACGCGATTGTAGACCAACTGAGTGAGTGCTTACCACTCTCCAAGATCAATTTGATGAAGGTGTCAAAATTTCAGAGATTCTGTCACCGTCAGACAGCCACAGACTGCCACCGGCAACCGTATTCATTGTCGTTCACGTGGAGGAGGGGCTCTCGGAATGAAGGTCCTTGTGCGCTCTGGCCGACGGTGATGAACAACGATGGAACGCAGGAAAAAAANCGCAAAAATCACCATTGCCAGGCCTCCTCCAAACCCGCATTCTTATACGCATCAATCCCGGGTGCTAGCCCCATTGTTCAAACCGCTTGCGATGTCCACTCACCTCAGACCTCATCTGCATCGGTTACTTGAAGTCTCGACATGGCAGCATGGCAACATGACATTGACATTTTCATCGACGTTACCGATCTCCTTCCATCTTTGGGTGTTTTAGGCAAGTTTTAGCGTTTTCAAGGGTTTCAGGACAATAATCGGAGGCGGCGTAGCTTTAGCGCCTCTTAGCGCTTGAGTGCCCTGAACCTTTCCGCATGGTCAGGGGAGACTCAGATGTCAAGTTGGTGCGTTTCATATTCTGTTGATAACTTACCGTCGATCATTCTGACGCCGTGCCTCAACTAGAACGTTACTCCGTGAAAATTCGGTCTGGGTGTGTCCGCATGGATTCGTATATGTTTCCACACTTTCCCGAATACTGGTGATTCTTGTCCTCCTCCCCCTCCCACCCGCCCCCCGCCTCGCGACCACAGCCTTTCTAAGGCAAAACAACCAACTCCATTCCTCAGTATCGACCCAGCGGGTAATCAGCAGACATGTCGCTGTTTTCGGAACACCAGACTTTGGATAATATGTTGGGGTCGTTGTTGATTGGGTGTATTTTTGCTTCTGTGTATGTTCGCTCACTTGCCGTGATATCTTGACTTGTATTCATCTTAACATCGCAGATTATATGGGTTCACGAGCTTGCAGTCGTATTCGTACTGGCAATGGTTCTTCAAGCGGGATTCTCTTGTTCATAAGATCGCTGTGCGTCATAAATTACCTTCAGCCATCCACCTTCTTCTCAACGAAATTCACAGGTCCCTGGGCTATGGATGCTCGACACTTTCCATCTGATCCTTCTGGCCCACGGGGTGTACTATTACTGTATACATGGCTTCGCCGACCCCAAGAAACTGGTAGTCGTCGTTTGGTCGATGAAGTTACAGATTGTCATCAATGTTATCATCATTCTCTTGGTTCAAGGGTGCGTCACCCCCCCTTCAACACAATTTTCCCTCCTCTGACTGATAGCTGGCTTATCCAGCTTGTATACATATCGTGTATGGTTACGTGAGTCCTTCTTTCTAGTATTTCACGACCTTGAGACTAAATAGCGTCGCTACCAGTTGGAGCCTACCATAATCCCATCATCGCCTACGTAGTAATGGCCACGGTCGCTGGTGCATTCGGTAAGTTCTTGCCCTTGATAATATCCAGTCGTACCCAATGGCCTTTTATCTAGGAATCGGGATGGTGCTCGCTCAACAGGTCTACACATTGACGAACATCGCCGACCACACAGGCATCGGAGTGCGTCCACTCGCATTCGTCTCTTGTCCATGTCACTTACTCACAACTCGCGCAGTGGGCGATCATCGCGTCCTTGGCCACAGCCACCTTCGTCGATTTCGTCATTTCGTTCGCCATGGTCTACTACCTCCGTAAATCCCGGGGTCTTCAGAATCGCGTCAACTCTCGCATTGCGATGATGATGCAGTTTGTTCTGGGTTCCGGCATGTTGACTAGTGCTACGTCGATGGGGGCGTTGATTTCGGTGAGTGCCTATATGTCAATTCAATACTTCATCGGCCTCGATACTGAAGGTGTTACAGTATGTCGCCGCACCTGATACTCTGATCTTCATGGGAATCGAATCTTTCCTTACGAAATGTACGGTTCCTCAACCTCTGCATCTACGTAGTGAGCTAACATCACGTACAGTGTACATCAACTCCTTCATTGCAATGCTCAATGCTCGTGAGCGTGTCAAGGAAGACGAGCCCGCTCGCCTTTCTGTGCACATCCCCAGCCTGAACAGCAGTGCCGAGCGGAGACGATTTAACGGCCTCCACAGTGGCCATCGTCTCAACGTCGACGTTGATGTCGATGTCGATGTTGACGTCAAAGACGGTGGACGCGTTGGAGGTCTGTCTTCGTCGGATTCGTCACTGAGCACCGTAAGCCTTTTTTGCTTATTTGGCTTGCCCTTTCACTGAATACTTACTTGTAGACCCCACAGAAGAGCATTTCTTGGAAAGTGTCTTCACCCGATGAGTCTCCCTCGACGTCTCCTACACCTGGAGTTGTAGCCTCTCCCAATAAGGAGATGACATCTACCGTTAAGAGCGACAACCCTTACCCNATGGTGATCCTCCCGATCCTCCCCCTCCCTCGTTAACCCTTCGCCCCAATCCCTTACGACGTTCCACGCGCCACCCTCTCCGCCGTCCCATTCGTACGACCCCCTTATACGCCTGCATATCCATTTTCGCTCTCTATCAACCGCACATTATACCTTTCAGTAGTACACCTACTCCGCCTTAGGATATAAAAGCTATAATCTGCCTCCCTCGTATACTCCGTCATATCAGCCTTTGTATCAGTCTGTCCTTATTTTTGTGTATTCAGAACGTATTTAGTAACTAAGTAAGTAGTGACACTAGGTTATTGGAATGGATAATCAATACTGAATCAAATTGGAATCACTGGTGTGCTGGAAGGGAGCATAAAGCGCCTTGAAAGGTGGTTCGCCGAAAGTCCAGTTCAGGTAGCGATCGTAAAATGAGGAAAAAGTGCTGACAAGAGGGGGATTCGAACCCCCGCCTCCATTCGGAGATGAGAAACCCGCACAAGGCAGGCAAGCTGAACGCTTGAGTCACACGCCATAGACCGCTCGGCCATCTTGCCCATGGACAAGTACTAACCTGGTGGCGTCATGGGCTTCCAAGATTTTGATTCAAACTACCAGTCAAGCTGATGCCTCAATTCCAATTGTCCTTCTCCTCGTACCTCCATCATGATATCTCCCGCGGAATTCTTGGATAACTCCCCAACCCTTGCAGAAGTGGACCAAAAAATCAAATTTCTTCAAGAAGACATACGGGTATTGCAGCGCTATCGCAATGCCCGATACTCCCTCGTTTCGCGGCTTCCACCGGAAATCATATCTAGAATATTCGAGGAGATGGCATTTGCTATCCCCAAGACCTCGCATTGGAACCTTCCCAAGACGCCGCATCGTTACTGGCTGTCAGTCACGCAGGTATGCCATCTCTGGCGAAAGATCGCAATCGATTCGCCGCGATTATGGACTTTGGTGTATACCTACACGAACAAGGCGTTTGCGAAACTCTGTGTTGAACGTTCAAGAGGGTTGCCGCTTTATCTTGCCACGTTTATTACAGGGAACCACAATACGGAGACTGTGAAGTATCTCCTAGGAGAGCATTCTACACGGCTCTGGAGGCTCGAGTTGCGAAGAAGTGACCCCTCTTGGGTGGATATGCTGACACTGCTGGACACGCCGCTCCTCAAAGAAATATGTCTGGATATCATTGAAAGTCAGGCGTTACCGTTTCGAACGGTGTCATTTCTTCCAATGAGCTCTGAGAACATCCCTCCCCTTCGCCACATCTCTTTAACGAATTGGTCCCTCGATTTAGCTTCCCCGTTTTTGTCTCAGCTACGGACGCTCAAGTTGTGCTACCGCACAGCGTCACACTCTTCAAAGGTCCCCCTTCGCGAGATGCTCCTTGCGCTCAAGAACTTTTCACATCTCGAGCAACTAGAACTAGACATGATTGTTGACGAATCGTCTGGCTCTGGCCGCCTCGACAACATCGTCGTAGAGCTACCCTGTCTCCATACACTTCGTTTGAGCGTCTTAAGCCCACCTCCTCGCCAGATGCTTGATAACCTCTCTCTTCCCTCCATCCAATCGATCGTCCTGTGCATTGCAGAGGTGGTCAGCATAGCCGCGCTGGCACCCGTCCTCGAGGCTTTTTATAGGCAAATCCCTCCGATGCCATCATGTTACTCAAGAGTAAATGTAATCGCCAACTACCCAATGTTTACCAGCTCCATGTGTATCTGGCCGAATGGGCATGACGACGGCAATCGTGCCCCGTATGAGATTGCCATTACTCGCCATCCTGACTTCTCAGCAAGCCTCACCTTATTCTCTCTTTATTCGAACCGCCCCCCTCCTGTTCTCAGCCTCTTCATCGGTCTTCGATACAGAATAGATCCATACTCCAGTGAACGGAATAACCTTCAACAATTCTTACGTTCTCTATCCCATGTTGAAGAACTCCAAGCCAGCGACTTTCGTGACCTGTGTTTTTTCCTGTCTGATATTCCCAAGTTGACGGATGCCAATGACCAAGGCACTCTCCCCGCGTTTTCGTTGCCTTCACTCAAGAAGATCCTGCTGAAGGAGACAGTCCCATACGTGCTTTCCAGCAATGGCGAAACATTCAAGCAATTTGAGAGGATCCTCGAAGCTCGCAAATCCATGTCGATTGGGATTGAAACACTCAGCATCACTTGTCATAGCAGTAGTCTTCCGACTCGAGAAGCCGAGTGTCTACGAGGGCATGTTCAAACGTTAGAGATAGAGAATGACGATTAAACTCGAATGGGAGTATGCCTGACCAATGGCTTATATTCTCGCTCCTTCATGTATGCATATCTTATGCTTAGATTATATGAGGCACCCGGTCCAAAGTTACCGTGTTTCCGCTAAAAAAACAAGTACATTTCACTGTGCATTGAGGCGCATATTGTCAATCTCCGCTCATACAGTACCTGCGCTTCCACTCCTACCTCCGCACGGTGGAGAGATTGGAGATCATGCTTGGAAATTGGGAGGGGAGTCTTGTAACTATCCATGTCAATCACAACCATGAAAAAAGTCACGGAGAAGATCGCGCGAAGAGTAGGCTTGTATTTATTTCAGATTGGTGGTGATTTTGGCGGGATGGCTGCTAAGCAATAAAACTACTACATGTTTCAGATACAAATGATTCAGATGCGGTCAATATAAAAAGGCGGAGGAGACTACTCGTGGTAGTGGACAACCTTCACTTATCTGACGTTCTGGAGCAAGTTTTCTACAAAATCGACTCGTGGGGAGCAATACCTGTTGCTCTTGATGGTCAACATCTCAATTCCCGTCGATGTGGCCTTGAGTGAGGTTAAGTGCTTTAGTCGCAGTCCTCATAGTGGACAACCTCCAGCACTTTTACGAGTTCCAGTAAAGGCTCTTCATCCATTGAGCAGAAGTGATGAGGGGTAGTCTTAATTGTGAGTATCTCAATTTCCGCCGACAGAGCCTTGCGAGCCTTGAGAATCTCTTCAAATCTCGTATATTCATAGCTGGGGCGAAAGACTTTGAATGCTTTGCTCCTTTCCTCGAGTACAATCCGCTTGAGAGAAGGTAGGGAGAATATTGGTGGATTGCTCATGCGGCTCATGTCCTCTAACCTTGGAATATCGGAGAGGCAGGTCACCAGATGTTGGTGCATTTGCGTATGAAGCTCCTCAACGTTGGGGGGTAGGGAAAGTAGAAAGTCCCGAAGGTAAATCACTGGATCATCGCGTCTGAATATATTGTGTCGATCGCTGAAAAGACTGAGGGAAGTAGGGATGTGGTCGGGAAGGAGGGCGAAGAGGGCGCCGCTCACGGAGTAGTCAAAATGCTTTGAGATGGATATCCTGAAAGTGGGAGGAGGATCCTCCGTTCTGTCTGCATGCGGCCACACGCTCACGGAGCTAATAAACTCTGAGGGAATGTTGTGAGTTACTTCCACTCTAGCATGGGGCGACTCGATCTGTGATATCATCTTGTCGAGAGTCGTACGGAAAGGTAGCACACTCTCTGACTTGGTAACGACATCGATGATCAAGGCAAAGGATCGAAGGGATGGAACAGAAACATCAGGAAAACCCTCCCGAGGGAATTTAGAGTGAATTATCCGTAATCAGGATAACCGAAGATAATTCAAAGATAATTACCATGAACGTAGTTAATTACCAATAATGAACCAATGATTCGCGACGACCTAAAGCTGAGATAGTCAAAGGCGATACAAATTGAGACACACGCGTCGCACCTATGCATTGGAAGTTAAGGCACCACACGGTGCATGTAGAATACTCTAGGTTGAGCAACACTGACGGCCGAGCAGATCGTTGTTGGGATTCCAAAGTTCTAAATCTCAGATGCGGAGAATAAAAGGGTGGTTTCAATTTCAAGTGCGTCGTGGAGGCACCGCAATGACTCATGAGTGCAAACGCCTGCGAATGTGGCAGGTGACGACAAAGCAGCTGGACCGGCTTTCCCAAGGATACATAGGTTGGTTCCTGGGTGGGCTGAGTAAGGGATCATGTCATTTAGAGATTGTATAAAACAGGGCGAGCTTGCACGACGAAAGATGACACGGACGGCTACGAAGAGTGGACCAAGAGTGGACTTCGTCAAAACGGAAGTTGACGAGGCGTGGGATGGTTTAGCCATCTAAGGCATGCAGGGCCTGGGCATGGTCGGGGCTAGAGGCTGCGGGAGACCTTTCTCGACCGTTCCCACGCTAGCAATATATAAACAGCACCTCCCCCAACCGCAATTATACCCATCCCCACCACCTATTATGTCGCTAACATCCCGTCCCTTCTAAACGTGGCCTTGCTCATGCGGACGCCTCATATATGTGAGTCCTTTTCTCTCTATTCGACTGCTTTTTTGTATTTTTTTTTTCTCGGTGTTCATTCTGGGCATGAGGTACGTTTCGTGAGTTGTTTTCATATCTCCTTCACAGGTTGCGTCCTTTTGGATTGGTTGTTATCAGATTGGTGAGCTATCTATAGCGCCAGGTAGTCGGTTGATAGCACGTACTTAGTCTTAACTTGCTTCTCCAATGAAAATATCCCTACCGCGTTCTGCGATACCATCATCCTTAAGAATTGATAAATAGCTGATCAATACTGGTATATTTGGTTTGTAATTCGTAGGAATTCGCGTGAATTATCCAGAATTCACTAGGCAACCTGAAGGGGGACCTAGGAATCCGCCAGTAATTACAGATAATCGAAGTTACTGTGAAATTCCTAGTAATCCATGTTAATTCTTAGTAAAACCGGCTAACTCACCGTCATTCACGATCAATTCCCTGGGGAGGGTTTTCCTGATGAAGGTGATCAAGCACCTGAAGTGTGGGTGGCTTTGCTGCCCTCAACTGTAGGGTAAGCAGAGAGGGCATTTCCACAATAGTATCTTCAAGGTTTTTAGCCAACGCAACGATGGCCACATCCAGCTCCAAGTGCCTTAGGTGCTGGAGGCGACTTAGGAGAGGAAGCAGCTTTCGAGGATATTCCTCAGATGTAAATGGATCCGTGTAGTTTAATTTGAGTGTGCGAATCTGAGAGAGAAAGGGAGAGTCGAGGTCGAAGAGGACGTTCCGCAGCGAAAGGTACCGAAGCGGAGGGCCATGTAGGAATGTCATTCTCGCCGGTTGGTGTCGGTCATCGTCAACTGCCAGTGACACCTGCTCCAGCATGGGTAAGTTCAGCCGGGCGAGCCTCTTTACAATGTCTAGAGGGCAGTTCCGTATTTCAAACCTCCAGATCCGAGTTGAATGGGTGAGAAGGTAATCGATCGTATCTTCGCTGTGTCGACTTGTGTTCAAGTCGGTGGCAACGTATAAGGAACGTGACCTAGAGCGTTCAACAAAGAGTCGTGCAAGTTCCCTGGGCATATTCGTGTACACGATACACCAGATTCGTGGGTTGGTGATGGCTGTGTTTCGCCAGTGTTGGCAAACATGTGTTATGATAAGGCGGCCATGGCGTAAATTAGCTTCCTTGAGGCTTTTCCTTGGAGTGCCCTCTGAGAGAGCGACGAAAGTGAATATAGTGGTCAAGATCTCTGGAGGTAGTCTGGAGATGGTACTGTGTTGATTGCGATAGTGGCGAAGTTTGTGGACTCGTTCGTCTTCGAGGGACGCGATTCTTCGGTCCACTTCCTCGACAGTAGGCGAAGTGTCCAGGAGACTAGCAACGGTGGTCATATCCCGCGTTTGGTGCTGATCGATCCTCGACTTGCTGGTGTTGGGAGAACTTACGTGTCGGCGCTTCGGTGAACGCGCTCCTTTACCGTTTTCCTCGCGGTCAAGGGGATGTGAAGAAGTGAAGACTTTCCAGGTCCAACTGGCGTTATACATACGACATCTTCGCCCTTCAGGATTTTAACCGAGGGATCGACTTACCATCGATGAAGGGTAGTGTATCCTATTATAATTTTAGGTGCAACCCAAGTTAGAAGCCATTCAGGGGTGTAGGGTGGTAAAGACTGTGATTCCAGAGGCAGACCATCGTTATCTTGGTCAATAGGCATGGATTTAAAGTGAATTCGAAGCTTTAGATGTAGGACAAGGAAGGGGGCGAACCGCGACGACGAGACAGCGTCCCAGTAGCATAGGAGCTGGCCCCTGAGGCCTGAGGCCTTGAGGCCTTGAGGCCTGGGCCGTTCAAACCCGAAGAAGCGCTTAGTTCACCTTACTACCAAGTTGAAGTTGAACATGACACCCCTCGCTATTTTCTTCGAAGCTCTGCCTCTGGCTGAAGAAGTGGACCGCAGGATCGAGTCTCTCAAGGACGAAATCCGGAAACTTCAGTACTACCGCAATGCTCAGCACAGCACCATCTCCAGACTACCAACGGAAATATGGGCAAACATATTCGAGATCCTCGTTCTCTCAGAGGGCGTTCCAAGACATGGCCTTCATACATTCAATCCACTTCGTGACTGCCTTGTCATAACACATGTGTGTAAAATCTGGCGAAACATCGCGGTCACCACCCCACGACTTTGGACCATTGTGTACACTAGTGTGCGCAAGGAGCTTGCTCAATTATACGTTGAACGTTCGTGCTCACTCCCCTTGCACGTTGCTGAGCTTTCAACTCAAATCCCCCACAATGAGAGTACGGTTCGATACCTCCTCACTCATTCAGCTCGGATTTGGAGGCTTGAATTATGGCATTGTCGCTCGTGGTTAATAGACCGCCTTTCTCAGATGAAAGCACCCATCCTGAAGGAGGCGTCTTTTTTGATGGACCACTCCCGAATCCCAACGTCGAAAGTGACCTTCCTGTCAGTTGAACGGAGTGGTCCACCCCTTCAATGCATTTCTTTGCGAAATGTTCCCCTCGATCTCCGCTCCCCTGCTCTCCTTGGATTAAAGACCCTCAAAATAATCGACCCCCATTCCAACTTCAAGACATCTCCTCAAGAGATGATTTTTGCCTTGGAGCCCCTCAAGTATTTGAAGCACCTCACATTAACCAGAGCGATGGTTGGATCAACCAAAAGTCTTGGCCACACTGTCATCGACATGCCTTCTCTCCTCACTCTGCGGTTGACCATTTCTGAACCATCCACTCTTGGGGTACTGAACCACATATCATCTCCCTCCCTTCGATCGCTCGTTTTGACCGTTGAAGTCGTGAGCAATGCGGAGACTCTATTGCCTCTCCGTGCCACCCTTGCCAAGATGATACCTCAGATCAAGTCGCCTTACATTCGAATCGATGTAACTCATAGTGGCTCAGAGTTTCTCAGCTCCTTAAATATCTGGCCGCATGTAGACAAAAGGTCGAAGGGGGACGCGCCCATCAAAGTAGTAATCTCAAGTCATCCTGACTACTCTACAAGCCACACACTCTTTTCCCTCCTCCCGGATAGCATCCCCACCTCCCTCGGTCTTTCCAGCAAGCACCCCAATATGTTCATACGCGGGGACTCGGCGATCCCCCTTCGGCGATTCTTACGCTCTCTGCCGCCCAGCGTCGTAGCCCTTCGCACGCGAAATCACCTCCATCTTGTTGCCTTCCTCTCCGATACACCCAGGTTAAGGGACCTCAGAAACCCAAATGATACCCCAGTTTTCTCCTTACCCTCCCTCAAGCGGATTTTACTCGAGGAAGACAAGGGAACGAACCAGGCCTTTCGACTCAGCGACGAATACACGAGATTTGAAGAGATTCTCAAGGCTCGCAAGGCTTTGTCCGCGGGAATCGAGACGCTTACGATCAAGAGTAACCCTGCTTTCTTCTGGTCAATGTATGGTGAGCCTTTACTGGAGTTTGTCAAAACGTTGAACGTTGTCCACTACGAAAGCCGTGGATAAAGTGCCAGTTGATTGGACTTGTCAACTATGGTCCACATTTCATCATTGCGACCACGCGCGTACCAGAAGTTTGTCTTATTCTTGTACCACATAGAGTATATACCTGAAAATGTGCATAGTAGTTATTGAGTATTTACCGGCTTGGTAGCTACACAATGTATGTTCAAGGTTTAGTGTCCAGATGTGTGACCAAAATAACTTTGCAAGCTTATTGCACCCGAAGCGCCGACGCGTTGCTTCGTTCTTTCAACACCACCGAGTCAAAAACACATAGCAAACACGGGATATGATTACCCTCGCTAGTTTCTTGGACGCTTCGCCTACTGTCGAAGAAGTGGACCGAAGAATCGAGTCCCTCGAAGACGAACTCCACAAACTTCGGTACTATCGCAATCAACACAGCACCGTCTCCAGACTACCTACGGAAATCTTGGCCAGTATATTCAAGGTCGTCGCTCTCTCAGAGGGTTTTTCAAGGGGTAGCCTCAAGAAGACTAATCTGCGCCATGGCCGCCTTGTCATCACGCATGTTTGCAAACGCTGGCGAGATATAGCCATCACCAACCCACAAATTTGGTGTATCGTGTACACGAGTATGCGGAGGGAGCTCGCACAACTCTTCGTTGAACGCTCTAGATCACTCTCCTTGTACATTGCCACCGACTTGAACACGAGTCGACACAGTGAAGATACAATTAAATACCTTCTCACCCATTCAACTCGGATCTGGAGGCTTGAAATGTGGAACTGCCCTCCAGAAGCTGTAGAGGGCCTCACCCAGCTCAAAGCACCTATGTTAAAGCAGGTGTCATTGACAGTGGACGACGACCGACACCAAGCGTCGAAAATGACATTTCTTTCAGCCGATCCGGATGTCCCTCCTCTTCGGTACCTTTCACTGCGGAACGTCCTCTTCGACCTCGACTCTCCCTTTCTTTCTCAGCTTCGCACACTCAAATTGTACTACACGTACTTGGTTCTCCCCGAGGAATATCACCAAAAACTGCTTCCTTTCCTCAGTCGCCTCCAGCGTCTAAGGCACTTGGAACTGGATGGAGCGATCGTTCCATCACCTACCCACCTTGAAGATCCTGTTGTGGAAATGCCTTCTCTGTTTACCCTACAATTGAGACCCGCAAACTTGAGACCCACTCTTCGGGTACTTGATCACCTTTCTCTTCCATCCCTTCGATTCTTTAACTTGACCATCAATGTCGCTACCAACTCAGAGATTTTATTACCTCTCCGTGCGACTCTCTACAAGATGATACCTCATATCGAGTCGCCCCATGTTAGAGTGGACATAACTCACAACTTTCCTTCCAAGTTTGAAAGCTACATGAGCGTGTGGTCGCATGCAGACAGAGCGGAGGATGCTACTCCCACTTTCAGGATATCCATCTCAAAGCATTTTGACTACTCCGTGAGCGGCGCCCTCTTCGCCCTCCTCCCCGACGACATCCCTACTACCCTCAGTCTTTCTAGCGATCGACGCCATATATTCAGACGCGGCGATGATTCAGAAATTGACCTTCGAAACTTTTTACTTTCCCTACCACCCAACGTTGAGGAGCTTCACACACGAAAGCACCAACACCTGGTTACTTTCCTCTCCGATACTCCCAGATCAGGGGACCTAAGCGACATAAACGATCCGCCGGTATTCTCCCTACCATTCCTCAAGCGGATCACTCTTGAGGAGGGCCAAGAAGCAATCAAGGTTTTTCGACCCAGCGATGAATATACGAGATTTGAAGAGATTCTCAAGGCTCGCAAGGATCTGCCGGCGGAAATTGAGAAGCTTACGATTAAGACTACCCCTCATTGCTTCTGCTCAATGGATGAAGAGCCTTTACTGGGGCTCGTAAAATCGTTGAACGTTGTCCACTACGAAAGCCATGGCTAACTTTCCAGTCAATTGGGATTTTTGACTACGGTTCTCTATGATCTGCTATCAGGAGGTTTGTTCCCACAAATACCACGCAGAGTATATACTTACCTGAAATTTGCACATCTAATGTGGATTTACTGTATTGTTGGCATGTTCAATGCGCAGACGTATGACCAAAACCACTTCGTTTGCTTAGGCTGGGACCCAAGTTAGTAGGCGCCCTCTGCCAAAATGTCGCAGGACGTCCTTCCAACGTCTTTCTGGGTGACCGATAGTTGGCGCCTGCTAAATTATTGTAAGCGGGGCTTGTGTGGTATGAATCCATGGACGCCGAGCTGCAGCTCTGAGCTCGGGCGAATGACAGGACGAAGGGGCCAGGCCTCAGGGGCCAACTCCTATGCTGCTGGGAAGCAACCCTTGGAAGTTTGTGGGGCTATCGGCCTATCCAGCGAGTTGGGGAAAATAAAATCAACGACGGTTTATTGCAAAGAGCCGGGAGCTACAGTAAGAACATATTTACTGACTACGAAAAACAACAATCAGACTACATATCGATATCAAAACAAAACACGGTTATTCAAAAAAAAATGATAACAGCCAGACCAAGCGTTCATGAAAAAGCGACCCTCCGACCTTTTCCACCGACGTGCACCGGTCTCGTCTCCGGCGGCGGAATGATTGTGATCCCAACCTCGTCACTCTCACTCCCATCTGTGCTCACACTTCCTGAATCACTATCATCCTCGTCCCGACGTCTCTGCTTCTGCTTTGGCAATCCTCTCAAATACGACCCGGACCCAGGTGTAGCCGCCCCAACTCCAAGCGGCGCAGGATACGAGAATCCTGGCGGCGTCGGAGCAGCAGCGTACGTTTCCCGGCCTTGCGCTTTCTGTTTCTGTTTCTGCTTTTTCGACTTCGACTTGCCACCGCCACCTCCCATGGACGGAATCACTGGAGCCTCTGAAGACGAGGGGATGGGAGGAGCGTACGGGCTATATGGTCGACCACCCCCTCCTGAAGGATCCAACGGTGCGTTCTGTTGGGATGGTGTGACCGCCATAGGCACGAAATTCCAAGGAAGACCCCCGTTGTCCCCTCCACTCCCACCGCCACCGAATCCAGTAGGAATGACTGGTGCAGGCTGGGGGTTACTCGGAGGTGGCAAGGGCATACTGGCGGAATTAGGGCTGAGGTACCCATGTCCAGCAGCAGAAGACGGTCTGCTACCGCCAGTCACAGAAGATGGGCGTGACTACGAGGCAATTGGAATCAGTGACTGAAACCACCATCAGACAACAGTACTCACAGGAGGTTCAATCGTAATCCCAACAGAACCAGTACTTCCAGTAGAGAGCCGACGACTATCCAAGGAGTTGGAAGAGTCATAATTCGAAGAGGCATACAGCCCACGCCTAGCCGAGGACGGGCCAAGGAAATTGTCGTGTTCGAGATGCAAAGGAGGAGGAACAAATCGTACATCTTCTTGCTCGGGAGTAACGACAATTTCTGGTGCCTGAAATATGGGAGGTAAATGAGCATGCTGATTATATAGTCACGCAAAAAGCAATGGATGCTTACGGGACCGCCTGGAGGCGTAGAAGACCCTCTCATATGACTCCAAGCCGGCTCTCTCTCGCCTAGGGGCGGAAGCCATGTACTAATTGATGACGGTGTCGGAACAGTAGTAATAGACGACCACGATTGCGCGGACGNTGGGGGGTGGCTGCAGTGAAGGGTCGAAGACCGAATGAGGACTAGACGGCATCGGTGGTATGAACTGATTCATCGGACTTCGACTGGCTTGCGAGCTACCCGTAAGATGTTCAGGTATCGCAGAAAGCTGAGTGATATAACGCTCTCTATCTCTATCTCGAAGACTATCCCGGCGATCTCGACGACCGTTGTTCATGTATTCCATAGGGTTAGGGAAGTTCATCAACTCGAGTTGAGAAGTAGCAGTCGATGACGGTGTGGGAGGTTCAGCGTCTGAACTAGAACGCGGTCGCGAGTATGGGCCTGGGACGGAGCCTGTGCTCGAGAGACTAGACGTGCGAGTACGATGGGGGACATTGTCACGCTGTGTGGGTGCAGGAGGTGCATTTGAATAGATCATCGAGCGATACAAGCTAGATCGCGAACCAGCGCTTCCACGACTGGGTTGTCTAGGGATTGGGTCCACTGGCGGGGGTGGAGGCGGAGCAGTGCCAAAATTGTTGGGATAAGGTGAACTGTAAGACCTCTGATGACCAGCGTCGGATGAGACCATTGGAGGTGGCGGCGGTGCAGTACCATAGCCAGACGAGTGACTTGAAGAACGAGTTCCTAGACTTCCACGACTAGGTTGTCGGGGAACAGGATCCGAATCAGACGCTACCATTGGCGGAGGCGCAACACCGTATGAGCTTGAATGATCGGAGGAGCTATGTCGCAGGCTACTTCGCCTTGGTTGAGGAGGGGTAGGCTCTACAACGACAGGGGGTGGTGCAGCACCGTAGGAGCTGGAATGTAGACTAGACGTCCGTCTAGAAGAACCGCTCGAGCTCCTGGAAACCGAGGGCGGGGGTTCGGGCATACGAAGGTAAGGCATTACGGACGATACGTCAGATACAGAAGCTGGGCGACTGGGAATATTGCTAATCACGCCTGGTGGGGGTGCGACTGGAGTGCCCATACTGACCACTGACGCTGGGCGAGCACGAGGGGTACTACTGGCAACAGAACTAGGTCGCGGATCGAGGATAATGCCAGGAGGAGGGATTGAGTTAGAGGATGATACAGATCGAGGGCGTTCACGAGGCATGGGCTGGGGCATGACAATGGGTTCAGGCATAGGAAATTCTTGCGAGGCGGGCCTAGCTGCAGGTGTTGGTGTAGCTTCGGGTCCAAGCTGAGACGAGGTCACTGATGGTTGTGTTGGGAAAGTCACCAACTCTGCCGAATCACGCCTAGGCGAGTGAGACACGAAAACGTCAGGACTTTGTTCTGGTATCGGTTCAAACGCAGGTCTACGACGCAGAGACGAACGTGTGCTTCGGGATGCTGCAGACGACGGTCTCTCAGGGATGAAAGGTGGCGGAGGTGGCGGCGGGGCGGGGGGGTTCTTCAAGCTGGCTGATCGGTGGTGGCACTGGAATGGGTGCTTCACTCGCGGGCGTTGCCTGAGCCGTTGGCGGGGGCTCCGGCTTCACGTCCTCTATCATCCGACGTCGAGATCGTCGATGCTCTGCCTCGATGGCTCGTCGCCGTTCACGATGAGCTTTGGCGACCTGTTTCCCATGTTCGAACCCGTCCTCAAAACCACTCCGTCTACCCTCCTCCCTAGCGACGATGAACAATTGCTCCTCTCTCATCTGTCGGGCAACCTCCCTGGCTTCTGCAGCCTTTCTTTCTGCCTCATCCCTCTGACGCTCCACATCCCGCAGAACCTCTTGAGCGCGAAAGATTTCCTTCTGAGCTTCCTCCAACTGCAGCTTGTATGCGTTTACGTTGCTCTGGGCTCTCGCCGCTGCTTCCTGGGCATCACTGAGACTCCTTAGAACTTTCTCTGAGAGCTGGGGAGAGAGGTCGGACGTGTATCTCGTCTTGGGGGTGTCAGACGACTCGGCAAGCGTCAGCCGGCGCGTCGACTCCGAAAGTTGGGAGAGCGTAGCGTCCAGTAGCTGGCGTGTCTGCCTAGACGCATACTCCTTGGTTATGAGTAGCGACAGCAACGCTGCCTTAGGTGTATGCGAGAGAGCCCGTTCCCGTTCCTTGCGAAAGCGTCGAGTAGGAGCCCGTTCGAATACAGCATTCAGAGCCTTCTGAGCTTCGAGTGCACTACTATTTCAAGTTAATAAATGAATCCTGGTCAATACGCATTCAGAATCCAAGGACTTACTCGTCCGAATCCTCAGTAACAGGAAATTTGTGGGACATGACATTGGAGGGAAGAGACAAGCCTGGAACTGAGCTGTTACAGAGACATGTCAACAACCATCAGACGGATTTGGCCACAAGGGCATTTCCACTACGCAACCTTAAATTATGGCCACTCTACCCCGAGCCAGCAAGATATCGTCCCCGGGGAGCAGCTACTTCGCGCGACCGCAATCAGAATTTGATGCTGGCTTGAACACGTCGGCGGCCTGGACTGAACATCTTGAGCGCGAAGGATCTCTTTCCGACGATGAGCTCGACTCCGACGCAACAAATCAAGAAATAGGGGACTACCCAACGCGACCAGCTCGAGCTTTGTATGACTTTGAAGGGAAACCCGAGTTCAAAGAGCTCAGCGTCGTCGCTGGCGATGATATCCATGTTCTCAAGGAAGATCTGCCCGATGGCTGGAGTTTGGTGAAGAATTCCGACAACGAAGTTGGTTTGCTACCCAGAACGTATTACACAGTGCGTATGCGCCATCATTGGGTAAGAGTGACGCGCCCCATGATGTCTAGTTTACGGCAGATTTTGTGCACGTCCCAGATGCGGCTCGCAGGACTGCATCGACAGAATCGACGGATTCTATCACTCCTCGTAACTCTCCGACCATCTCAAAACTCGTACCACAAACGACGGGGGAATATTTACGGAATGCATTCCCCAGTTTTCGACAAAGTCTGCTTGGGGGAAAGAGCCTGAACAGGTTCTCTAGCTTCGTGACCAGCGGTGCGGAGGAATGGGTTCTCAAAGGCTCTGACGTCGCCGTACCCGTAGCCTCTTCGAGCCACCATTCCAAAGAAGAGAGCACTTCATCTTTCATCGATGATAACAACCGACTCAGCCAAATTGGAGGGGGAGAAGCAGATCAACATTTTGTAGATGCTGGTNCCAACCTGGAGACCGAAATTGCCACCTTTCAACGTCTTAGTCCACTCCCCGTCGAAACGATCGTCTACTCTGACAGGGGCCTACACGGTGTATAGTGTCACTTCTCTCTTTCAAGAATCCCCCGATACACCAGTTACTCGTGTAACGGTCTACCGCCGATTCTCACATTTCGTCATCCTGCATACCGCTCTAACTCGCAGGCTCCCTGGTATAGCCCTGCCACCTTTGCCTGATAAGCAGTACGCCGGGAGATTCAGCGAAGCTTTCGTAGAAGCTCGCCGAGGCGATCTGGAGCGATATATAGGTCGCGTCGTCCGACACCCAGTTGCTCGCTATGCTGAGGTTGTTACCTTCTTCTTGGGCTGTGAGAGCGACCTTGTAAGACCTTCACACCCGCCCTGCTACGTTTTACCTACTTTTGTCCGTCACAGGAGTGGAAGCGGCTGGTTCCTCAGCACCTTTCATTGCCGCCTGCTGGACCTTCATTCTACGCGCGTGTCTTCCATCCTGCCTTTAACCTTGACATCGATGATACTTCCGAAACCGTCGAACGTTTTGATGTCCATACCAAAGCTGTCGGTCAGGGTGTTCAGACCCTACGGAGTGTTTTCGGACGGGTTCGTGAAGCTCGTGTCGGTATGTGATTTATCACCGCCTCTAAAATGACTCTGAACTGATTTCCCCTCTTAGAAATGTCGAAGTCCGAAAGACTTCTATCTTACTCCCTTTTGTCGCTGATCACATCTAAGCCTCTGGCAAGTGTACCGACTCCCGGCATAACGGAGGAAGACAACGACTTTGACCCCAAAACCCACGGCCTCCTCAATGAGGACGGAGCTTGGTGCTGGAGGGAGGACTGTGAAGGTACTCCCTTCCCTCGGCCCATACCAGCACACTTAACGCGAGTTGTGTAGAATGTCTTAAGCTCACGAAAGCTATGCAAAAGACCAGCGATACGCTACAGAACATAGCCGATCTGTATGACGATCATGTACCCCGCATTGACCCTCATCTCCGTTGTGAGCTTGGATTGACATATCTCTTAGGCTCGACGAACCCAGTTAGCTACACATGAATCCCTTAAGGGTGTAGCTCATCCGTCGTCGCTCTATGAAGTTTGTGGCTGTTCCATACGCCCTTAATCACCATCGGTCTCATCCTTCTTCCAGAGCGTTATAACAACGCATCGTTCAACGCTGTCGCGCTTCAAAGAAGCTACCCACGCTGGTTTGGTTCGCATTTCCCTTTCCTTCGTACATTATCTAGATTAATATCTGACTAAACTATTTTCACCGGTATTGCAGGAGAACGAAGACGTCGCTTCAAGATGCGAGACCGTCCTCAACACAACCATGGCCGAAATGGAAACCTACCACACGCAGAAAATCGAAGATTTCAGTACCATTACAAAGGAGCATCTCGACGGGGAAATACACTTCTACGAACATGTTCTCTTGCGTTTGCGCTCCGCTCGCCAGGCCTTTGATGAGCCAGATTACTCTGAGGGTGGCGCGTCTCCACGCAAACCATCGATGTACGAACGTGATCTAGAGAACCCTCGATTGCTTGGGTCAACGTATAACCCATTGCCGCAGCCTTGTCCTCATGTATACGATTCCACGCCTATGCGACCCGTTAGTGTGGCAATTCAGGAAGGGATGGGGATGTTGTTAGGAGGAACGAGCCCGCTGAATAAGGCTAGTCGGGGGAGTGTATTGAGTTTCTTTTGGTAGGGCAGTGGGCCGCGAACCTTTCTAGTATTTAGCACTGAATATTTAATCTCAAGATCTCGACTCTTTCAAGCAACCAAAGGAATTGTTCGCGTTCAATGGATGGTTATGGAATACATTGTTTTTGAGATGCCCAGTGTTTAAATAATATCGTAGGGTAGCAAAGAAAGCGAAGACGATAACGAGAGAGAGGGCGAGAGCGGGACTCGAAACAAGAGTAACAACGGGTAGCAGAGTCATATGCACAGGTCCGAATATTTGCAAGGTATACTATATATACATCAAGAAAACAAGAAATCGTCGGGTGTGTGAAATGAGCGTGAATAGTGGTGATTGGACGTCGGTGGAGCGCAACAAGATGATTGGATGTCGGTCAGTTCATGGTGAAGAAGGGGTTGCTGGTCGTGGGGTCGGATGCGTCCTTGGACGCGGAACACATGTTCAATTTTTTTCGACCTAGAAGCTAAAAGCGATGACGGCAAGGGTAGTAAAGGAGAATAAGGGCAAGGGACGCCATTGGCTCGACCCATTCAAATGTTCGAGAAAAATGGCATCATCAAGAGATCTTCTGTCAAGGTTCCAGGGTTTTTCTTCAGGCTGGCACAACCTTTATATCCCCATGACGATCTTGAGAATCTGCTTCCGTCGGAGCCTGGTATTTACTATCCCCGTCGTTGTCCCTGTAGGCGTCGGTAGTGACAACAGCAGGAGATGCATCGAATTGAGACCCTGTGACATCGACGGCGCCGTGTGTCCGTAGGTGCGATTTGTTGAAGCTTATGCGACTGAAGTTGCCCGCTTGTGAATGGTTTGTACCCCATATTGAGCTGCTGGGTTCCTTGAAAATCGGGAGGGGTGAGCGCGAGTTCGCACGAAGGTGAAAAAGAAAAAGAGAAGAGAAGACGTACGAGGGAGCCGTCAGCCGATTTCGAAAGAATTCCGCGTAGCCCTTCGCGCATGAGGAGGGTGTCCATCAGAGTCTGTTGCCCGCCGTCAATCCATTGTTCCAGCCCCACACGAAAGCAAACACTTACGTTTGTATAGATTCGTCCAAGGGGGATGGCGAACATGCCATAAAAATTAGTTTCAGGAGCGAGCGCAAACGCAAGCATATCGCCCAATGAGAAAATCGAGGCGAAAAGGCCAGTTTGGATGGCACCGCGGATTAAGCGGTTGATGACGGTGTCAGTGGCACGGAAGTTGGTTTTGGCCCTCCATAGAACGAACACAAGTGTGACTAGGTTGTAGGGATCAGTACGCAGTTCCGTCGAAGGGGAGGGGAAACCGTACTTGTGATGAAGGCGTCGATGGCCACCTGCATGACCAGCCAGGTGATGACGAGACCATTCAGAACAGGGAGATCGGCAAGCCTGGAAGAGATTGTAAAGACTTGGTGGTGAACCAACATTTGAAGAGGAAGAGCTCACGTCCGTATCATCCAAGCCTTGGTCCCACAAGCTACACCAAGGGCGAATGTGGCGGCAGCGACGAAAAGGACAATAACAAATATCCACAGTCGCTCGGTTAGGCGATATATTCTAGGTGGCACCCCTCAGCATCAGCCTATAGAGATATTGGAACGGATGGCTCACCTGTATCCCAAGAAGATATGTGTGATTACAGCCGCCATGGCCGTACCGATGGGTGTGAAGGTGTAGGGCCAGAGCGCGACTGTGTTCGATCTGAGCGTGAGTTCTGGCGAGAAGGCAAGTGCCAGTGTAAGCTCACCAGCCAGGATATCTGGATTATTGTAGTTGGTGACGCTATAAGCATTATTAGCTCGGAATGACAGGGGAGTGACCCCACAGAATATCAACACCATACCAGTACTCCCAAGCCATATATATCACCCTAATCTCCAATGTCATCGAGAAGTAGACGTGGACGCGATATGATGAACGTACGCAGCAGTGTGGAATGTGTCTAGCGCGAAGAGGATCCCGACGAAAACCCTATGTTTCAGTCGATCAACGAAGGTGTTTGTACATCGCAATTGGAGGTGGCAAACCTGATCCAAAGCGGATCATTGAACTCTGGAAACGTTCATAAGCTCCAATGAGGCTCATCGCCGGATGAACACCTACTCGAGACATGATATGCCGCAAACTGGTACGTTACCAAGCCGTACAAATAGGTGTTGACTGGATGAAAAAAAANCATGAGGAAACCAGCCGGGCGGAACACGCTGAAAACCCCACAAAATATGCCGACCAAAAGAGTGCCTGTAATGGGGGAAGATGGTCAATGATTTACCGCCGAATTGGACGAGGACAGTGAGGAGGGCGCATACCTAGTACTAGTTGATTCGAGACCATGGCGGCGAGAAGCAAAGAGGAAGGGGGGTATCGAGAAACCGGCGGCAGGGGAGGTCTCAGTTATATTGTTTGCATTGTGGACCCTTTGCGTAGCGTCTCTCGAACATTTCGAATGGAAGGTGGCGCAGGGTCAGCGGAATCAAATCGACCTGCCTTTCGCGTTGCCTCCGCTCATGTCTTGTCGATTAGTGCCTCCACTAGCTCGCTTCAAAAGCCTCAAGCTTCAAGGACCGATTACTGGCAACTGGGGTTCCATGTAAATCTTAACCCAGTGCGACGTATTGAATTCTGAAATGGCGAGCTTCGAAGTTCGACAACTTGGCTTGCATTTTACATTCCGAAAATGTTTCCTCTTGAACACTAGCGTTTGATTTTTCTACAGCTTCGAGCTTCCTGGATGCAGTCGCCATTTCTGACCAGAAAGATGGCTCCTGAAAACCGCCAAGCCGTGACGCTACTGTGGGTTGCGCGCCTGATGCGCGCTTTACGTGGGAAATGCGACGATCGCCATACCAATTGGGACATGGTCAAGCGACGCCTGCAACCAAGCGAAAGTTATGCCTTTGCCTTGAACGTGCTCAACGACACTCACGCGAAATGGCCAACGCCAACCATTGTTCCTTCATTCTCCTCGCTGAATTTGACATCGACCAAGGTGCTCAACTCACTTATCAGTTTCCTCAACCACTAGGCACAGATGAGAGGTTCGACGGTTCAGCAACTCGCAGGAGGCGATATGTCTAATGCGTGTATCAGTCTTCTAGCGACTTCTATGCTGCCCGATGGCGCAGAGAAACAATTGGAGGACTGGACCATATTTTTTCTGAATCAGACATCCTTCAACACGATCGCGCCAGTGCTGGCACTGGAGACACCAGAAGTGAACGAGCCAGGTCTTGATAATGAGCCTCACGAAAGGCCAGATCTACTTTATGTCCTGAACCTTGTGCGGACGAAGCATGACAAGGCTGCGCGCAGGTGAGTAACGTGATGGCGTTTTTGGTGACGACGAACTGAGCGATCTCTAAGAGGGGCTGAAGTCAAGGCTATGGCTATCTGCACGCGACACCCTTACATTCAAATATTCAAGGTAAACGACACGCTCTTTCTCAGAAATATTCTCATTTGCTGTAGCCTATTCTCCTCTTAGCCCTCGATGACTATTTCGCCAACCCATCTCAAGACTGCCTTACCCGGCTCTTTGATTCCATCAATTCCATGGATTTATCAGGAATGCCGCACCTCAACCGGCATGAAAAGATGATTATGCGATCGTCAGAACGGAAGGATATTTTCATTGAGAAGTTCTCGAGTACAATTCGCGAGCCAACCCCTGGTCCCTACAAAACAAACCACAAACCCACCAACTCTGGAGGATCCATGTCCAGCTTTGACGAGGGCATTCTACTCCGTGGTAAAGACCGAGATTCCCAAGCATCGTCTCAAACCAAACGCGATCGTGCTGGGACGACAAGTAGCAACTCCAGTAGCCTCCATAACCACCCACTGGCACCGCAGCCACCACCACAAGAGTCGCCATCGGACTCTTCGTTCTCACTGGGTGGTAGTGCGGTTTGGGTTGGCGACGAAAGTGGGCTTGATACCTTCGCGACGGGTATTGACTCTGGCAGTAGAGTATCTGTATCGACGGACAGTTCAACCCTTGTATCTGGTCGCGGGCGTCGCTCAACAGATGCTTCTGCTTCGTCCTCATCATCATCCAATGGACTAGGTAGCAAACTGACGATCAGTGCGCCTTCCGCCTTTACCATGGATACCCATTTCTTCAACACCACCATCGCTTATAAGGGCCACAAGCTCCCTATCAAGCTACCTTTATCAACTTTCCCTGAGGAAGTTGGGGATGTACGTGACTTGAATTCATGGTCTGAACCGTTTTCAGAACTCATCTCGCACTTCTAGTATTCATTGATACCTCTAATCAAGATGTTTTCATCTCATCAACTGGTCACTGGTCCTCTTCACCCACATTTGCACTCGAGCGGCCCACAGACGCATCCCATCATATTGCTGTTCAATGCACTCGTAACTGGCAAGCGAATCATCTTCATGGGACATGGCCGCCCTGCTGGTCAGGTGTCTAGTTTGGTTTTATCAGCGTGTGCTATCGGTTCAGGATGTGGCGTCGTATTACGGGGCTTCATCGAGCGAGCCTTTCCATACGCTAACCTGAGAAATAAAGATGAATGGGAATCAATGTCAGTCAACCCATAGTTCAGCTGTTATCCTCGTCGCGTCATTTTAACTGACCTCATTATGCCTGTTTAGACCGGGGTATATCGCTGGCGTAACGAATCTAATTTTCAAGTCTTCTGGTACATGGGATGTGCTGTTTGATGTAGCTTCTGGGCAAGTACTCGTTCATAAAGACATTCACGCTAGATGGCCTGTCACCACCGCGCCTTCCTTTGGGGCTGCACCTTTAATTGCACGAAGTGGTACGATTAAAGCGGAAGTCGCTTCGCTCCCCGATGAAGATCCCGCGAGGCTATCCATGACCAAAGATGCTAAAGACCTCTCCTCGAAATCGGATTTCACTTCAAAAGGCGAAAACGCTGATAACATCTTTATCGAAGATGTGAGTTTCTTCCCATCATGCCCATACCTTCAGAATGTCTATTTGATCAACGCTCTGAACGTGTGTTCGTTTTGTCTCGTTTTGTAGATTCGTTCGGCTATCGAATATCATTTCGGCGAGGGTGTTGTACGTATGCGCTTTGCCGAGTATGTGACGCGTTTTGTCAGGCTGGCATCACGCCACGAAGAAGAGACGCTTGGGAAAACTCACATAGGCTATCCTACTGTGCCCTTTGTTGAGGGACCGCGTCCACACTTGGGAAGTGGGATGGTGTTTAGCGATGATGCCTCGGCGATGAGGGAGTTAACTGCAAACGCATACCGCATCGAAGCGTGGAGGAGTACGAACACGTATGAGAACTATAAAGCTGTAAGCACACATGCCCCGAGGAACTATAAGTTTATTCATGCCCACCTTTCATTTCGTCCGGTTTAGGACTTCGCCAAGTTGCAGGCATCTAACGCTATAAAGAGCTTTGATGTTCTACACCAGCTTTTCCGACTTCGCCAGACTAAGAACATGTCAGATGTGGAAGCGGAGCTGATCATGCGAGCGATCGTCGATAATGTTCGGAGCTATGATCAGGTTCTTGAGGTTGGTTGACTCTGCTCTCCTTACTTCTTGGAGCCGAGAGTTTGCTGTGCTAACTGACAGCGCCCTTGGCTATTTCTCCCCTTCTTATGCGACTGCGCCGGATATCGTTTTTAGCTACTGGCGTACCTTGCTCCGCACGTCGGCGGCCTACTCCACATGAGTTTCGGTCTGTTTCATCAACAAGAGACCATAAGGGAATTGACCGTGGAGATATTCAACGAACTGCGATCTTATCCTGTGCGTCGTTTTTCCATGATACCCATTCATTTCATCGCCTCGTTCATCTCCTTCCGCTTCCCTTTCCACATCTCTCAATTCTCTTCTCTCGCTCACCGTGCCCTGTTACTCATACTCACATCAATATCGCTACTATCTATATATAGGTTGGCGTCATCTTTCTGCAAGCATTAAACCATTTCCAACGATATGCGTACGTACGGCAAGCACATGCGTTGGAGAGCCGCATAGCAAAAGAGCAACAACAACAATTACACCCGCCACCGCTTTCGTATACTTCACGGACACCTTCGAATCGAAGTGATTCTAGTCTTGTATCATAAACCTTGTCTGGCAGGATATTCCGCGGCCGATTATGTAGAGTATATGTATGTATAAGTCCATAGTGCTCTCGTACTGTGCGAATCTAGTAACGCAGCCCCTCGTTGGTTGACTCGTTCGAATGTGGTTGTCGTCGAGCCCGAACTTCAAGTGGCTTCTCACCAAGTCGACAGTACCATCGAAGTATTCGGATAGGATCTTGAAAGCTTCAACCTGATGGAGGGACGTTCGGGGTATAAATGTCAAGGGTACTATACAATTCCAATCATTATTAATATACAAATCTAATCTAAACTTCGCATTTCTCGGGGGAATCAGAAGAAGGGGTATCACGAGGGCTGGCTCTGGGAGACAGTGCCCTCCGTATAGCCAGAGTAAACAGGATCGTAAACAAAGAGAAGCCAACGGCAAGTCCGAGATGGATGTGTAAGGCCAACAAAGCGAGTCCATGTGTGACGAAAGCGGCGCCTCCAAAGATGGTTAAGACCATGGGTAGAGCAAAAATATATCCAGGTAATTGAAATCCGTGTGTCTCAGAGCGGATAGCCAGGAGGTAGTCAGCCTGGAAGGAAAGATTGATGATGAGAAACTTGATAAAGGGGGTGATGCGTTGGGGGGACTTACTGCGACATTAGCGGTAGTGGATTTGAGATGTCTATGTTGGACTGTAAGAAGGATGGCTGATAATACACTTGCGAAGAGCATGAAGCCGGATACGAGTCCGAGTGATGGTACACATGGAGTAATACAATGAATTGCATGCGCGAAAAGCAATGTAGTTGACTGTTCGGACCGAGAAAAGATGTATGTCAGCGCTCATCGAACCCGAAAGACAGGAATCGAAAAAACGTACGATTTGAGCAGCAAGTTTCCAATCCTTCATAGACGACTTGATAAACTTATTCCACTCATCGATGTAAACAACATCATCGATAAATATTTCTTCAAACTTGTTTTTGTAGATCTCGGACAACCCGAGGGAGGTGTATTGCATTATCTTTGACTTGGTATCGTTATCGGTGTACGTGGGCAGTGCCAAGATGGGTTGCGTTCGGGAAAGACGGGCACTTTCCTGTCCGTAATGGGTCGTGAACCTATGACTCGCTGGAAAAGGGTAAACGTCCTGGTCAGTATGACGTAGGGGTAGAAGGGTTGGTGGGTTGACTGACATATTAACATCCAGAGGCGTGCAACCATGCATGTTGTGGTAGGGTCTACGTTGCCTGATGGTCGAGCGGTGGTCAGCAGGGTTGTTCAGTGGTTTAGGGCATGAGAATGGACCTCACCTCTGGTGGCCTTGAGTAATTTGATGTAATTAGAGCACTCATCTGACGAGTACGGAAACGTAGATAGGTTGGATGTCAAACGATCTGATCGCAGTAGCTGGTAAGAAACCAACTACACGGACTTCTGAAACGCGGATAGAGCGTACCGAGTTTCGCATGGGCGAGGACAGAGGTCAACTCGTCAAAGACACTAGTGGGCAAGCCCGGGAAGTGTGATGGGAAGAATTCAACATGAGCCCAATAATGTTCCGTAAGAGCCAATTCTAAGATTATTGACCGTTTAGTTATGGGGGAATCAAAAGACACAGATATTTTAGGACTCACTCAAGTGCCCCTCCGAGGCGACTTGAGGTAAGCCTAGCGTTTCCGTATCAACGGCATCGAGCCAGAACTCAGTTCGAGCGTGATGATCGATGAAGTAGTATGCGCATCCTGCGTCCTCGAGCTGAATGAACAACTCGACATTGTCGTGGACAAAGATTCGCTTTTCATCCAAGAGGCGTTGTATCACTTGAAGCCATTCAGTCAACCTCTGCAAGTTCTCGGGGTTGTAGAGATAGGCTTCGGTGATAACGACTGGTTTCGTGTTTCTGCAGAAATACAACTGGCCCTCTGGTTGAACATGGGTAGACCAATGTTCTGGGAGGTAAGTTGGCCTAAGAATAGAGTTAAATGAACATGAACATCGCTGGCATCGCTTTCAACATCTGAAAAAGCGCTCGTACATTTCTTCTTGTCCGAAACGTCCGAGACCGGGAGCCACTGAACGATGTGAAAGGGGAACTTGAGCATTTTTATAATAGCGGTCGGTGGTGGTAGAGGTGATGGGTCGAAGGAGAGACCCGCAACCGCTGGCTTGCTCGACAGGATAGATGGAGGACTCGGTGCAGGTTTCCTGAGCGCTGGCCATTGGTGTTGGGGTGTTGATGGGGAGGCGTGATCCACGGTCGTGCGTTTTATAAGTGCGGTGACGTTGCCACACTGAGACCGGAGTTATAAAAAATGCAGTGCATCGCATAGGACATAATTGACCTGGCTAATGCGATGTAACTCGGACGGCTAGTCTCGGGATTTGGGAGTCACCTCGCCACCTACATGGACTTTGGTTAATTTGTACAATCCACGCAGTTTGTGCCAGTGCGTTTTTGCCACCTCGAAGCGTGAGCGAGGAGTGGTTGGTGCTCGATCGATCGAAAAAGCTCACAGGCGCTTATTACTGTTTAGGTCACAAGAATGTCACACAGCCCTCTGTTGAATCTTGATGCTTGATGCCTTGATCTCTCCGAAGTCACAATAATGCACCGGGTGAACCGCCTAGTTACGAATGGCAAACACGGGAAGTATCTTATTTCTCCCTTCCGATGGCAGTTTTACAGCGCGCCCGGTCTCTGCCACAGCTTCAAATTGCACAGTGCTCTCGACACCGACTCGCCAATCCCAGCCTAGCGTTCTCAAGGCCTTCAAACCCGGGCAGGTGATGAGGCAGAAGTAAATTTGAGGTGGGAACTCGACGATTTGGCCGCGGGTCATACAGATCCTTTCAGATCGCGGCTCTAGTCGCAACGAGCACGGCGGTAGCTTATTCCTATGTCGCACATTTGGTCCGTGGCTGACCTGACTCATTAGATATATATAAACAGTGCCCCAGCGTCCTTGATGAAGCGAAGCCACAATTTGAAGCCGCAACAATCGCCAACCGTCTTGAATGGCATGGTTGCCTCATCTACAATTGTCCTAAAAAGTGTTTACCATTGTCCATCATAATCATATGTGGCGGTCTTTTGTTGTCAACTGCCTCGGCGGGCTACTCTCGCGACACGGCGCTGATACGTTACATTTAAGGATGTCCGTTTGCCGGAACTTGAGAGACGGAACATGCCCTATAAAGGACAAAATTGTGAATAAGAATATATTTCCGGCTCGGAGATCACAAGCGTCCACATACATGTGGGCCTGCTTCTGTATGGGAGGTGTACGTGGTGTCCATTTCCCTAAGGGACGCCTAATACTAATAGTACCTTCATAGGGATCGTTTAAGGTCGTGAAGCTGTACTCATCGCAATTCATCAGACGTGTACACCGATACTCATCTTGAGCCCTATCAACCCCTTGATTTCCCCCTTGGTCTCGACTTGAAGGATGTCAGGTGTAGCGGTCTCCCTCGTCTTCGTGTAAATGGTCTTTGACATGCGGCGATAACCCTCCTAGAAAAGTACACAAGGCCGAATGCATCACTTCTCCGGCGTCTTTGATAACAACGTTACCACCCAGCTATTCCATAACGGAAACATCTCTCTATAAACGGTTGAAGGTCTCGCACGATAACACAGTCACAATGCAGCATCCAGCGTCTTCTGGGAGCATCAATCAACAAAATGTGATCTGGATGGCAATAGGGATCACCTTCTCGCCTTCCGAAGGCATTTTCACCCACGTTTAACATCGCAGCGTCTCCCCATCTCCTTTCAACCCCACCTGGCTGTGCCTTATCACCAATACTTACTCCCAGAGCCCCGCGCAGGCCCACCACACCCAACAAACACAATACTATGGATCTCCCAGCCACAGCTGTGATCCACAGGTGGGTTCCTATCCATGCTTAAGAAGCTTGGCTTCGTTACCGACGGGCATGGCTTAAACTCTTCTCGCTGTACTAAAGCGATGCAGATAAGGATGATGTGACGCGAGAATTCAACAGTCGAGATGTTGATTTGATATCGCAAAATGCAGAGATGACCCCGCCTGCGTGAGTAGACGTGAATTATCTTTGGTTAGGGCGGACAGCTCACAAATGCTACTAGGGCTGTATCTGCGAACTCCATTGAAGGGGCTTCCGTACAAACATCGAGCGACAAACACGATGATGATCAAAGTGACAGTGCAGATGGTTCCGAGTCAGATGATGAAGATGAAGATATGAATAGTGATAGCGATGATGGACCAAAACTTCCGGGAGGGTGAGTGCTAGACTTTCCGTATCGTCTCCCCTCCGAATATGGAAACAACTCAATGCTACCGTTAGCTTTCGCAGGAGGGCCCCACCGGATCCCACCGCCAGTCGAGGGTCGAAATCTACTCGTGGCAAGAGGTGCGAGGTTCTCTGTTTGTCCAGTTCGCTTGACCTCTCATTACGCATTTCGTTACCGCAGAAAACAGACGACCACGGTAGTGCACCCATCGGCCACCAAAAAGGCATCAGATAAGCAGAAAGAAATCAAAGCAGACACGGTCAAGAAGACCAGTACTAAGTAGTTGGTAAACCTGAACGTGTTTTCCTTTCATCCCTGCTTGCCCCACCCCTCGTCTCTTTTCTCATCCTCCTTCTCATTCGTTCCCCTTACTCTTCATCGCGCCATTGTGACAGGTCACTTACCATTCGTTCCAATTCCTTCGTTCGGTTGGGGACGTCACAGAAGACTCCTAATCTGCTTCGAAATGCTATCGAACTTGTCTGGTCCCAGCTCTGTATACACGGTTTCGCAGCCACATTACCCCATGAACCCTATTTCAGGAGTCTCCGTCGAGAAGTGATCGAAGTGGCGTGAAGGTTCAAACGTTCATTGCTATCCTAGCCCACCAACACAATCGCAGTGTCTCTCTTTTGCTTCCCTTTCAACACCAGGTTTTGCCCTATCACAACGAACTCACCGGTAGATCTCCACTTTTACATCCAACAACGTTGACCACAGCTTTTTTGACGCTTCAGTTCTGATTCGATGGGTCCACTGTAAGCGTTCAACTATCTCCTCGTTAGTCGATAAGCAGTCGTTCAGTCAGAGCTGGCATTGCACGAAGCTGAAGAAGCGAGATCCTTATCATTGCGTGAAGGCAGCACCTTGCCGCTTCTATTTCATGGAAGCCTTAAACTGACGCTGCTAGACTGGGGGCCGTGTCTTCAAACCTTCTCTTCGACTTCCATGCACCTAAGTATGCCAGCTGTACCATTGCGGTGCTTCATCCACATTGACTCTACCTATGAGTAGTCTCGCCTCGTGACCTTGACAGCTCAGCAGTACCTGTACCCCTTCATTTTCAGCGAAACCTTCAGTACTATTCAACCACGGAGCTCATGGGTTCCTCGACCCTTCAACAAGGCTAATTTTGTCATTTACGACCTCAATGCCAGCTCAAAGCGTTCTCGAGCGTCTATTACAACGTGCTTCTGGCCACGCCGTTGATCTACCCGTCCTAACAGCGACTTCAAGCGCGGTAAGGGCCACAAATTCTCCCATGCACATACGTATGTTCTTTGTACTTACTTCTTATGTCGCAGATGAGCGTCTGATAGTGGCGATTAAGCTTCGACTGGCGGCAATCGATGGTCGTCAGGAGGCCTCTGAGTCTTGCCGAGACCAATGGAGACCTGGTTATAAACCATGGTAGTCTTGGTCGCCGTGCTCAACGGGAACTTTGCATTCCTTACGCGTTCGAAGTACGTGCCGCGTGCCTGACTTGCTTCACTCTCTACATACTGATATCATTTTTCAACAGCAATATGTCTTCAGTTGACGCAGACACAGACACGCAAACGGCAGTTGAAATACAACCATCAAAGTGAGACTTGATGCTCCAGAACAATCGCTAAATACTGATAATGACTCGTGATAGCTTCACAGGTGTGAGCGAGGAGCATTCCCGAAGAACCCCAAGTCCTGAGGATGACGCTGAGAAGGACAACGGGAAGGCCAGACAGACAGAGTAAAGGCTTTTAATGATCACCTTCTCACTTTTCCTTTCTTATGACGCGCTTAGCTCCTCACCAGATGACCCCGAGCCGCCCGTGTCGAGGTCGACGAGAGGGGAACGAGTAGTACCCGAACTTGACCATACGAAAGATGACGAAGAAAACAGCGAAGAATTTGATTCAGAGGAAGATATCGATGAGTCGGACGGAGATGGGTAAGCTTCAAATAAGAGAGCCAGTGGTTTTCGCCCAACCTGACCTGTAACTGGTTGTTCCTCTTTTAGCGAACCATCTGATTTTCGAGCCCGAGCCCCCATCAAGTATACGACTAGTTCAGGAACCCTAACGGAACAGCAGAAGAAGGAAAGGGCGAAGAAGGAGAAGAAGGAGAGAGAGGAGAGGGAAAAGAAGGAGAAGGAGCGAATTAAAGCAGCAAAGAAATAGGTACATACAGGGGTACGCAGGGGCCGCCCTATATCGAGAAAGACTTGGTCAATTCAGAGCTGTTGCGATTTACCCGTGACCCATTGCATGACCATCGGTTCGTCTCGAAGACCTGGATCATGTTTCTAGCTTCTCGTTTCTGAAGTCCACAGATGAATCATATCATACTTACTTTGTATGACGACTGCGACTACTAGACCAAGTATCGGTCAGCTTGAGTGGTCGATCGAGTCCAATTGTCGCATACCGTGGTCTTCGGATTAGTGATATGCTCAAAGTCATCTATTCTCGCCCATCGTGGGATCATGGCGCCTGATAGCGAGGGATGAGATGCGGGGTACCTTATCGATGCCGTCAAGGACGAATTCCACGGAGCCTTATGATAGAGAGCGTTGAGGGTCTCATCTCTCGTTGCCCAGAACTACTCCAACAAACCCAACAATGTCTTCAGGCAGTGCCCATCATTCTTCGAGCGACGATCCAAGGTACGGTCTCTTATCCTAATACACCAACTGAGTCCACCAATCGCATCCGGAATCTTTTCCTCGCATGACTGATGATGTAACTGCCCGCAGTTATCCAGATCAGAAAGATCCGATAAAGAATGATGATGAAGCTCGCGATGATTCGATCGAGGAGAGTGTGCAGTTGCCTGAGAGAGAGGTGGAACATGCTGAGTGAACTTAAACTCTTCCTTGTTGACTTCGAGAACAATTGACCCCTTGGTGCTTGATGAAAGGTCTCCTGGATTAGCTGGAAGAGCGGAAGATGTTAAAAAGGATGCTGAGGACAACGGGAAATCCAAAGCCAAAGATGGTGATAGTGACGACGACACCAACGAGGACGAGGACGAGGACGATGATGACGATGATGAATCGGATGGGTTAGCAGCACCAACATTTGCTACCATCCACTCATTATTGACCTGAACTTTGTGATCATCCATATCCGAATGCCAGACCGCCGCCTCCTCCAGGGTATGTCGACACGCTCTGTTCACATTTGATTCAACGGAGAGTCTTATCCCGCTAATAGCTTTAGACATCGAGCACCGCCTGTATTCGGTGCCAGTAGGGGAGGTGGGAGGGGCCGTGGCCGAGGAGGGTAGGCGATTGCTAAATAGCGCATACAACAGCGGTCACTACTGATGTTTTTGCTGTGTCAATTAGGAAATGAGTTCATCAGCCTTTGGAAGCAGTCTCGTGTAGAAATATGTAGACTTCCTCGGTATTCGCAGAACTTGTCCTCGATCGTAGTGAGGGACGGTGTGGTCCACAGGGGTTATCCTAGGGGCCGCCCTCTAAGATAAGACGCGGAAGAAGCCAAGATTTCTGCAACTTGTTCAGCGCTGAATCAATTTTGTTCCAGTCGAACACAAAAGGACATCACGTCGAGCTATCTCCGTTCTCAACTCATCCTGGGATGGCTGGCGCTTGATAACTTTGAGGCCCTGATGGATGTCGTCATAGGAACCTTCGAAGTTACTTCCCATCTCAACCAGACACCAGAAATGTCTTCGGGCAGTGTCTCAAATGAAGATCCAAGGTACATGGACCCACTTCCCTACCCTAATACCTCCTTTATCGCTGATCACGAAGCCGTGGCTATGGTATAACCGTTTAGACATCTAGATCCGCAAGATCTGATAAAAGCAAGCGAAGCCCGTGATGATCCCAACGAAATGGACACGCAACCTGAGTCAAAGGATGGACAAACTGAGTGAACTTGGCCTTCTCTTTGTTGACTTATACGCTCATGAACCCGTTTTTGAATACGAGGATAGGGCTCCTGGGTTAGTGGAGTCGGATATCGGCAAGCATGTTGATGCTGAGGGCGCAATTGGTGCCGAAGACTTGAAGAAGCCCGAGGCTGACAAGGCTGTTAGAAGTGAAGAAGAAGAAGAAGAAGAAGAAGAAGAAGAAGAAGAAGAAGAAGAAGAAGCTCTTCAAGCTAGCGACGGCGATGTCAATGATGATAAGTTAGTCATGGAAATCCTCTGGGCGACGATTTACTGAACGACGCGTCTGTAGACCGCCCACTCCTCCAAGGTACTTATGTCCTCCATGTTACATCATGAAGCCCAGCCTATAGAGTACTAACTCACCTCTTCATAGCTTTCGGATAAAGGGTCCCACTAGTTTTGGTGCCAGCAGGGGATCATCAGGCAGAGGACGTGGTGGCTCGGGGAGGGGCCGATAATCCATTTCGCAATGTCCGAGCTTCTGTCCGTAGTGTGTGTATAAATTTTAGCGACGAAGTTGGATGATAAGTTACATGAAGGTCAGTAAGGCGTAGGGTCTACTAGGGCATACGATATGGATACAACAGAGTATCGAAACACAGAACTGCGCATATAACGATCAAACCGTCGTCTTGTCCGAATCGATTGACCTACGTTTCAATCCGAAAAACGCTGCCCACCTCAAGACTTTCCTCGGTCTCTGGGAAACCACCTTCCCAGATTCATCCTGAGCTTGTTGCGCCGGCTGACCTAGATCATGACTCTCTTCTGGTTCGGCCACTCCTGTTGTGTTTGATGCTCCGTGTATGTTTATCTTACACTTCCCGAGCACGAAAGTGGTCCAACCACCCAAGGTTCCAAAGGCTGATTCCCACCATGCGTTGGGACCATGGCTTTCCCAAGCATACCATATACACCAGGCGATGAGAATGGCGATAGGAAGGCAGACTGACATGACGACCAGCCTCGTCGCAAGGTCCGTCGAGTCGAAACAGAGGAACGCAAAGGCGCTCAAGAAAGCGAGCATCCTATTCCAGGACAGAAGGTAATTACACTTCATAAGAACGGCGAAAAATAAGAATAACTCACGCCCACATGAGGAGTGCATATGGCAAGCTGTACAAGATAGCCAAAATTTCGAGGGAATGCTTTCGCATGAATTGCGCCTAGGACCGGTCATGCAATTGGGATGTCATGAGCGAAAGCGAGAGGTGTAGATGAACGTACCGCTTCCGGCGCACTGTCTTTGCCCTTCGTCCTATTTTGTCGAACAAGCAATAGTCCAAGTATGATGCTCCCAACGCTCATCGCAATCGACATGTAGCTGCATATCTGAATTGGCGACTTGGGACCTTCGCCACTCCCATCAACGCTCTGAATCGCAAGAAGTGCTACGTTCGCGTTGAGCAACACAGTAGCCTATTACCACAGATATCCGGGTCACCATAAGCGGATCCTGGAAGATAGAAAGGGGAATGATATAACTCACATAGAGGATGAACTCTTGCCACTCCGAATTGAGCTTCTCGATGAACTTATTGATCCCGTGAGCGTAGACGATCTCGTCTACATATACGGCGTTCAGCGTGCGGAGATGGACTTCCGGGGCATTGAAGAGCATGGGGGAGATGAGCGAAATCAGGTAGGACCGTTGGTTGCCTTTGGGGTCGTTATAGATGGCTTGATCACGACCTAAGCGAGCTGGCGGTTCACCGTGGAAGTTGAGAAAACGGTGACGCGCTAGAGGGAGATCATGGTCAGTGGCGCAAACCATCAACTAGCGGCGTCCTACATACCGCGTATGTGCATGAACCGGCCTACGAAAGCAGTAAGCAATCAGGAAGCCAGAGTTTGGGAGAGAGATGACCTACTGATGATGCAGACAGACCCCGGCGCCGTTTTCCCAACTTGGCCTGCAGAGAGGTATGTTTGGGAGTCCAAGTCGCTCAACAGGGTAAAAACTCACTTTCAGCTGCCTTGATGGTTTTCAGTATCACCTGGAGCTCATCCGCCGTTGATTCAATGGTTGAGAACGGTGAGGTCACAACATCTCAGCAACAGTGAGCTACGACGCACGAGAGAATGTGGTAAGAGGAACATACCTCCCAACGCATGGGTTATCAAATCCCTGATTTCGTCGATCATGTTCTGAGTTAATTCACGGGTGTTGGGGAAGAGTTCGCAATGATACCTAGCGAAGTATTAGTCTGTTGGATTAACATATCATCATCAACGATCGTGTATCCTTACCAATATTGTGACTCGAGTTCATGACCTAAAATCAATTCGATGAACACAAATAAACTGGGCGAAAGGAGGTAGCGTACGGATATGAGCTTGCGACGTGACACCGGGTACCTCGTTCCAATCCGGTAGGTGTTCCGTCTTGAACTCGTCCAACCAAAACACTGACCGGCGTTGATGATCAACAAGGTAGTAGCCGCAAGTTCCTTCGTACTCCCCCTCCTCTTCGTAATCAAGGACAAGCTCTACGGAGCCGTCGAGGGATATATGGTTCTCATGCAAGAATATTTCATATCGTTGGGCAAATCGTATGACGGCGTCGGAGATAGTTTTGTCAGTGAGGTTAGCGTCAGTGTAGATATTCTAACATAAAATGTAATGGTCGATTTGAAGGTGGGTATACAGACATGCAAGCGGAACTAACCTGACGCGGACAATGGAAGTATAGGGCTCCCTCGGGATGTTGGAAGGGTATCCACCCAGCTGGCGAGTCACTACATTCGAAATTAGTAGGTTCAGATTAACCGGAATCATACATGGGCTACCCACCGACAAGCATCAACGGAGAAGGGCGGGATCATGGTATCGTGGTAGTCGCGAGGGCTATATACATGACCATGTCAGAAAGATAAAGTTTCAAGGTAGAAATCCCGATACCCTACATTTTCCTTGAGCGTTCATACCGCTTGAATAAGGATGGTGCAATTCCCCAGAACTCAGGATAGCGCTCGGACAACATGCAAGTTATCTTTGCCGGAGGGCTTTGGCACTGGGGTGAGATGATCTGTGCATCGACCGAGGACGAATTTGTGACTTGATCTTGCGCTTCTGAAGCATCTGAAGTCGCTTGGATGGAAATTGGAGACGTGGTAGTGAGTTCCAGGGCATATGGCAAGCGAGACGCAGAGATAGTGGATGCCGGAGTCCATTTGTCCTTGTGCCTTCCATCATCCCTACGAGACCCTCCGTCTTTGACCGCCCCAGTGTAGTGAAATGCCTGGAATTTCCCCCTCAAGCTGCGCAAGCTTTTATTCAAGAAAGAAACGAAGGTCAAGAATAGCTGGGTATGTCGTCGCGCCTTTTGCACCAACTGCAGGAGATGTTGAAGTATTCGAAACAGAGAACGCCATCGTCGTGGGAGGGGGGAGAACCTTGGTGAGAACATAGTCAATGTATAGAGAGTTAGACTGAGCAGTATGTCCGCTTTGGAGAAAACATGACCGCGAGGCGAGTCAGAGTGAGGAAGTCGCAGTTACCGCTCAATTTCACCGCTTGGCTGGGCCAGGCTCATCTATCCGCGGAATCCCTCGAGCGCCTATGTCTCCGAGGGGCTTGCGTAGCGTTCCCGCGCGGCCTTCAACTTGAACGTTTGACCAGTCATCCAATGATATATCCATCCAGCAGCCGCGCTAAGTACAAGCCATGGGGTACCGCTTTCAGTATACCGAAGATGAGAGGATAACAGCGTAACTCTGTGCATGCCAGTAACATCCCACGAGCTACATCAAAGGAAACCGGACAAGAATATGAATGAATTAACAGGTACGGACGGACAGGATATCCTTCTGTTTTCGGTACAATAGCCACACATCATGCACCTCTACTCCGTGCCTGAGGAGTCCAAGAATCTGGGATTCCGGCTTCCGATGGCGGAACGCTGGAAGGTTCACTTGCTGGACGAATTTCTTGAGGTTTCGGCGGTGCATCTACACCTGAGCGAGCCTGAGGTTAAAAGCCTTAGCGAGTGAACAGGCATGACATCACCTTGACTTTGTATGTGGGGCGGAGCGATGGGCTCTGTAGGTTGATAGTCGCTATCATTTATCGCGGGCGGTATACCTTCTCCTAATCGTAAAGCCTCTTCCCGTTCCTGTCGTTCCCTAGCTTCTATCATGGCAGCGTTATACCGAACGCGTTCGACACGGGCAGCATCCTGTTCTAGTTCCTATGGAAAGGGATATCAAATTGACGTCCGCTTCAAAGCCTTGAACCAACGTTGACAGCCGTACCTCTAGAGTTGGAGGGTGGGCGCGTGTATGGCTAAGCCAGGCCGTCCATTGCACTGCAGACACGAGGTGAGTGGAACACAACAGGTACGTTCATGATGCATACCGGCCAGCCGCCTCTCACCACCGATATAACGCCACATGTCTTGTTCAGCATAATATTTCACCGTTCGCTTTGCTCTGGTGGCTACAGAAGGAATGGTCAGAATCTGCAGGCACGTCATCACATTCTCACAAGGACTTACGATTATTGGGGTTGAACCGTTCATAATACGAGTTCCCTTTGAAACATGAACGACGCGTCAGACAGGGAACAGTCTTTCCAACTAAGTCACTGGCGAACCCTCCAGGTCACGTCCAATCAGACGAGCCTGATGACAGATATAAGTTGATAGTTGGTGCATGAGCTACTCTTCCACGCTTACAGGTTTATTCGTCTGTACAAAACGCCATAGACGTTGAAAAAAGGACATTTGTTGGAGCGGTCGCTCGTCGCCGGTTTCAACCTTCGACAAGGTCACACGCGCTGTCACAGGAGTCACAGTGCCCCTGATAGATTAGGGACACTCCTTTCCTCACTACACCTTGCAGCTTTCAGTCCGTCGTTCTCCTCACCAGGCGATCGAATCCGTCCCATACGAGAAGGGGCCCCCCGTGTGCAATTCTAGAGACAGAGAAGGCGAGCAGGCAATAGCTCATCCACCCACCGACAAAATTTCACTGGCTTCATCGAGTTCTGCCACCAAGTCAGAAAGAAAAGTGACTCTGCCACAGTAATCATCGTCTGGGCATATTTGTGCATTATCCTTCGCGTAATCACGAAGCGGAGCTCTGGCATCGTGTAGATGCAGAGTGTCCCCCCAGCGATTATTGGAGAAACTTCACGAAGAGGAAAAGGCACAAATAGCTCACGACTACCTTGTGCTTGGCTGACGCGCGTCGTTAGCACCTCAGGTCTCCTGTATCGTTTCCGAAGGCGACAGACAGCTTCGAAGTGAAAAAGTTTGGTCGTCCAGGGTTACTCCTGAGGGGAAAGAGATAACAACGAACAGGATTATTGCAATTAGAAGTCTCCACCCATATCATCTTCGTCAATATCTCCCTCTTCAATTCCCTTAGCAAGGTGCTTCTCGCGCTCTCTGACAACCTCAGCAGCAGCCAGCTCTTTCCGATGAGCATTGAGAGGATATCGCATGGCCTTGACGCAACAGGGTTAATACAATCAAGCATGACCGCCGAGATTAGACATACCTTGACACTCTCATTGTGTAGCTCCAAGCAATATCCAATACGCCGGGAAAAGGCATCACTGACTTCAGGGCCATAGCCACCCTTCTGAGCACCACATTCCATCCAACCCTTCTCGTGGATGATTTTTCCTTCGATAACACCGTCACGAATAGCTTTGCCCACAATGTATTCAGCATCTTCCTCCGAGTCAAGATGAAGCTTGACGCAGATATCGCGAAGTGATATACGCGAATACGAAAGGGAGAGACGGCGGATGCCAGTCTTGATGACATTTTGCCTTAGACGAGAGATGAGAGTATACGTCTTGTCCGCCTCAAACTGTGCAGCATGCTTCGTCAGAGTGGTCTGGAATTGTGAAAGAGAGCCCGTGCGGACAGCTATTCAAACAAAGATCAGCATAATGACATATCGGAGAAGTTTGCGTCTGACCTTTGACAATTTCAAAGTAGGCGTTCAAAGCTTTTTCTAACACAGGATGTCTGAACAGACTGCGATCAGGGATATCTCCCATGAGCAGCTCGACAATGACGAAGAGTTTATGAACAGCCTGATAGAACCCTGGAGCCAGCTTGGGTGCCGGTGCCCGTCTAATAGCTTGTTGCAAGTTGACATGAGCTTCACTGTAGTTGAGCTGGACCGCCTTTATCCGACCGAGATAGTAGTGGTAGCGAGCATGTTGGGGGTTTCCGGCTGAAGTAGGGAAAGTGGTTTTCGATATGAGTTTGTCAGCTTGATCGTACAAACTATAGTTGAGGTAACTTCGGAGTAGTCGGTTGATAAGTGAGGCTTGTGTTTCGTCGTCATGACGAAGCGATGCGGTACGTTGAGCAGCCAGGAAAAGGCTGGACAAGTAATTGTTTAGGTATCTAATTGCGAAGGGATGCAGGCGAAAGTCACGTACTGACGAGCATCGGCGAGTTGGCCTCCAAGTTCATACGCTCTTTCAACGGCAAACCAGATCTTCGCAGCAACGGGATCCATGCTACGTCGGTTCAGTCCTTGCATCTTCTCAACCGTCTCATTGGCAAGTTCAATAGCCTTTGGATATGACGACGTCAAAAGATGGTGGAGGATTAATAGACGGAAGTAAATGTCGACTTCGGCGACAGGCTCTTGAGGTGCTGTTGTTGACTTTGTAGTAGTTGCAGGGGCTTCAACGTCCATTGAGTCATCAGCACTATCTGATGCAGGTAGCCAAGAGAGCAAAGCACTCTTCGTTGGTGAATCTATGAGATCGTGAATGGTCAGCCCTCTTCCAACCCAATTATCAAGGCAACGACGAAGCACCTTTGACATAAACCTCGCCGATCGCAGTCCTCAAAGTCTTTTCATCGATTCTCTTCCTCAGAGCAGTCAAAGATCGCAAGACACGATGAGTGAAACGCGGTTCGAGGGTAGAGACGGCGCGTTCAATCAGAGTGACATTAGTTTTGATTTCTTGAACCGGGGTTGGTGGTGGTTTAGGTTTAGGTGTCTCTTCTTTAGCCTCTTCGTCGACCTTCTTTGTGTCCTTTGACTCTGCTTCAGGTTTCATTTCGACGTCGGCCATGATGAGGAAGGAGAGCAATGAGCTTAGGCGCCCTGGATGACGCGTACGCGTTCCATGTTGGAAGATCAAGCGCTCGAACTCGATTTCAATCCAGAGGGAGCAAAACGGTAGTCAAGAAGCATATGGATTCAACAAAACATATTAAAGAACAAACAGACATAGAACAAGAGAGACACAAAGCGATAGAGGAAATAGATCGTTACTTTTCATAAACTGAAAGGTTCACAGACAATCTGTAGCCACAGATATTCAGATTCAAGCGCGCGCAAACTCTTCAGGGTGCTTGGTATCCGCTGCACCTCCGCCCACCGACTTTCGATCAGCGTCAGCATCGATGGCGAGACTTGGACTGGATGTGTCCTCCATGCCTTCGGGAAGGTGAATTCCAGCCCTGGTAGCAGCATCCGCAAACCTCGCCCTGTCGATTTCCCTCCTCTCAAACAAAGTGAAGGGTTCGCCAGTCATATTGGAGCGAATTCGATAGAAGGCGTAACGTGCACCGAAGCCAGCTACGGTCCAAAGCATACTACCCACAGGACTGCGGAACAGGGCGTCAGCAAAGCTCTGGTCAGAGGGAAAGCGAGAAAAAACATACGCGGCGACGAAAGCACCGAAAGCGGACCAATCGTTGGCATATAACCCGTTTTCGAGGATGAGCAATCCTCCAGCCGCAGCGACGTCACCGTCGTAGTAAACCAGTCCAAACAAAAATACGGTGAAAAAGCCTAGCGATGGAAGAGGAAAATCAGCTCTAGGTCCCAAGCATGGAGAAAAGAAGCCTACCTCCGAGGCCGCCGACAACGACATCGAATCCATTCAAGAAGTACAGCGCTTCGATAAGACCCAGCAAGATGGGTGGTAACAACGCCGCCGACACCAAATCCGCGATCAAAAATAGCACCAAGATGTTCAACCCCTTGGTCGCGACGATTACCGCCGGGATGTTCACCACGAGGATGATCCGAACCCACCAAATGTTGATTCGGTTACGGAAGATGTCGTTACTCAGTGTAGCAACGATGGCGACTTGTAGGGTATCGTATGCAGCGCATGACATGGTGATCGCAAAGACGATGCAAAATCCAACGACCCATGCAGGTAGTGTCGCTAGGAGAGTGAAAAACGCAGCGCTCCCAGCAGCAGGGTCTTCTGGATCAACGAGACCGGCCCACTGAGTTGAGATGTCAGAACGAGGCGGAGGAGGTGTCAAGGATGGGATGGCTCACGTGCGCGAGGATACCGCTGAACCCGACGAGAGTAAGGATCACGAAGATAAAGATGGTAGCGGCGAGGCAGCCCCAGAAAAGGTCTGTATTACTCCAGGTCAATTGTGAGGACATGCCTTTTGTTGATGGACGAACCTTTGTCCGTCTTGGAGGAGAATGCACGTTGCCAGAATCCAGACAAGAAGTAATTGTTGAATACAATGGCCACAGGCAAAACTGAATGGCCGTTGAGTGAGGGGTTTAAGATGTCGAAGAACTGAGACTCACTGTACAAAAGTTGCCATCCAAGCTTGCTTCCTTGGGCCAAACCGGAATCAGGGATCGCACTTTTGTCCTAGAAACGCAGACACGTAAGCAGAATACTCAATGAAGATCTTATAAGTAAGGGGAGAAACTCACGATGCGGACGTTTGTGCCCACCGCGATCGTGCAGATGATCATCAACAAGAAAATCATGACCCCTTGCACGTTGTCTGTAATCAACGATGTGCGCAATCCGCCGACAGCTAGAAAGAACACAGTCAGTCAACATTGAGGTACATCAGAGAGGAGATACTCTACCAGTGTAAAGGATCGTGACGACTACCTCAACGATAGTCGCAGGAAGCCCATCTAACCCAGTGAGTGCATTGACGACGAGTGACACCGAAGTCAGCTCGGAACACATATATAGAAACTGGAAGCGAATTCAGCTATACGATGAATATGAGCGACAACTGTGTAACATACCATCGTCAAGCATGAGAATACGCTCAAGAACAGGGCGGCGACAAGGCCGAACCGCTCCCGTACATACTCGGTCAAAACAAAACCATGAGGACAGGCTTTCCGAATACGTGACGCAAGGAATGGGAACGTCATAATCGGCAACGAAGAGGATATCTGTGGTGGATGTCAGACGCAACGGGATGACCATGGCTGGTTGACTGACGGCATATGTAATGACTCCTTGGACTCCAGCGATGTTTCCGATTTCAGGGTACTATGAGATACCTTGTGTCAGAAAGTAGCGAACAAGTTAGAGAAAGGACAGACGTACGGTGAACAGAATCCCAGAACCAAGACCTAAGGAGAGAGTTTAGTACGAGCCAACAGAGGGAATCAAGCAACTGGAAAAGGCATGTTCCATTCGCAGCAATTATGCTGATCAAGTTCAAACGGTTGTCCATACATCGGACTCTCAGCCTCATCCATTTCAGTGTTCGCTTCCCTCCCGAGGGTAGGGAAGTGACCACATCCACGAACTACAGCACCCGCAATGCCTTTCTGCTGACGTACGCTGAGACCAGCATCAAACGACACCCCTTCTCGAAAGGTGACCATGTCTTTTCCAGTTTACCTACAACTAACCAGACGTCGCGAAGTTCAAGGCAAGAGGTAGAGCTTCGGAAAAAGTACGTATCAGCGCCTTGATAAGATAAGACAGTGGATGAAGGTTATTCTCGTACCAGATTGAGTGCGTAGAGAAGCAAGAAAGTCACTTTTGGAACGAGCGAATTTAACTCCCACCGCGAGGCCGAAAACGAGGAAAACGCTATACGTCGTGTAGATGATAGCATTCGAAGCAGGTTCAGACGGGACACCCATGGTAAAATTCCGGAGCGACGACAGTCAAAACCGTGAAACTCCTGGTTTATAGCTTCGGTGATAAGCTGCACTTGTGATTCACGTAGAGAAATCAAGACCCACTGACTGGAAAACACGAAGGAGGGAAACCCTTGAGAGACAAGTGTTGAAAATCGCCTTCCGCCTTTTGTGCTTATCAGGAACGAGACCACATGGAACGCGCCCTGGATTGGACGTTTAGGGGAGGCGCTGATCGGCCAGAATCGGCGGTGTGTCCTGCTTTCTTACTTACCACCAAGTTTGGAATATGACCACCCTCGCCAGTTTCTTGGACGCTTCGCCTACTGCTACGGAAATCGACCAAAGGATCGAGTCTCTCAAGGACGAAATCCGGAAACTTCGGTACTATCGCAACGCTCAACACAGCACCATCTCCGGGCTGCCTACGGAGATAGTGGCTAACATATTCAAGGTCCTCGTCCTCTCAGAAGGTGTTCAGCGACATAGTTTTAAAGGAGATCCACTCAATAACTGTCTTCTCATTACACATGTCTGCAAACTCTGGCGGAACATCGCCGTCACCACCCCACAAATTTGGGCTGTAATGTACACTCATGTGCCAAAGGAACTCGCTCAACTCTACGTCGAACGTTCGGGATCACTGCCCTTGCATGTTTCTGGGCTTTCTGAATATACGCCACACAATGACACTACAGTTCAATACCTCCTCGCCGCTTCAGCTCGGATCCGGAAGATTGAAATATGGGATTGTACCCCGCGCCTGATACGCATCTTTTCTCGTTTAGAGGCACCAAAATTGAAAGAGGTGTCTTTTAAGGTGGAAAACTCCCGACACCCAGTGTCCAAAGTTGCATTTCTCCCAATCAAGCTGGGTGGCCCTCCCCTTCGATATCTTTCTTTGCGAAATACAACTCTCGATCTCCACTCCCCTGCTCTCCTACGACTGCGGACGCTCAGGCTAATTGACGCCGATCCTGACTTCATGGCGTCCCCTCAAGAAATGCTGTCCTTCCTGGGGCGCCTCAAGCGCTTGAGGTACCTCACATTGGCCAAAGCGATGGCTGGATCAATTGAAAACATTGGAAGTACTATCATCGACATGCCTTCTTTACTCACATTGCGGTTGAGAGTTACCGAACCACCCCCTCTTGGGATCCTGAACCACATATTGTCTCCCTCCCTTCGATTGCTCGCATTGACCGTCGATGTCGTTAACAACGCGGAGACTCTATTGCCTCTCCGTGCGACTCTTGATAAAATGATAGCTCAGATCAAGTCACCTCACATCCGAGTACATGTCACTCGCAGTAACTCAGGGTTTGCGAGCTCTTTGAGCATCCGGCCGTATGTAAAGAAGGATCTGAAAGAGGTCCCTCCTTTCAAAATATCGATTTCAAGCCATTCCGACTACTCCGCGAGCCGCATGCTCTTCTCCCTCCTCCCCGACAGCATCCCTACCGCCCTCAGTCTTTCTGGCGTACGCCCCAAAATTTTCAACCACGAAAACTCACCGACTCGCATTCGGCAATTCCTACTTTCTCTACCACCCAGCGTAGAGGAGCTTTATACGCAAAATTGCAAACATCTGGTAGCCTTCCTATCCGACACACCTGCGTTAGAGAACTTAGAAGACCTAAATAATCCGCCAGTATTCTCCCTACCTTTCCTCAAACGGATTTTACTCGAAGAGGACAAGGAAACGAGCAAGGCCTTTCGACTCAGCGACGAATATACGAGATTTGAAGAGATCCTTAAAGCCCGCAAGGCTTTGTCGGCTGAAATCGAAACGCTCACGATCAAGAGTAGCCTTTCCTTCTTCTCCTTGCTGGATGACGAACCTTTGCTGGGATGCGTCAAATCTTTGAATGTTGTCCACTACAAGGACTAGAATCATCTCATNCTCTGGGGGCTGTGATAANCGAGATTCCCTGGGTTAATATCTTCACGCAATGGTTTCCTCGATGTAGAACATTGTCAATCTGTCCACCATGTAAAGTATATACCTAAAGCGTGCAAATTTGCTAGGTTCTCATGACCAAATCGTATCCTTTGAAAGATTTTCCCTGCTTCGTTGATTTGTTTGATGCTGATTGAGTTGTATGATCAACTCGGTTCCCGCGTCAGTACGAATGTCCTTTGGAGCATGTCCACTTTCAGATGCACTACGTGCTTTATTCCCACTCTCTTTGCTGACTGTTCCATCGCGAGTGAGGGTTTAAACGCTTTGAAGAGGATACACTCAATATTGATTCAAAACTGTAGAAATCGATTTTATAAGTGTTTGTATAGAGGACAAGCAGCATCATGCGTCTCCTTATGTGACCAGTCTGTTGCAGTGGTACCCCGAGTATTATAAGAGTTAACCTCTTTTACGCAGCCGAACTCAGGTTTTCGCTGGTGGCCTTGGTCTCCGTTCGACCTACAGTAAAAATCACACGGAGATATTCCAAGGCCTTTGGATAGGCATTGGTCGCGTGCGCACGGAATTGAAGAAAGATACTCGGAAGGGGCTCCCATTCCGATATGGGCTCGTAATCGGCAAGCCCACAGAATTTGTTACCTATATTAAACACGGTGGTTAGGATGGTGGGATGGTGCCTATATGAGAAGAAAGTTGCACAGACAATGGTTGACTGTCACTGGGAAGTGAAGTGCGAGTGAGTGAGTAGATGTAATTTCAATGGATGCGGATAGGGCTTGGGCTTACGATCATGTAAGTCGGCGCCTACAAGGAAAAGAAGCATGATGAACGTCTGTAAAAGAGATTAAATAAGTGCTTTGTGAGAATAAACAGGCAGCCGCGTCCGTACAATCAGCAGCGTTTTTGCCACGGGCGACCACCAACTTCCGTTCATATAGACAATCGGCTGAATTATTGTTAGGGGGTGGTGTTAAGGTCGGAGAACGAGCGGGAGACAAACCATGGCAGAGCAGAATACTAGCGTTGAAGCCCATAATCGATGGATATAACTAGATTCATGGGGTATGAATTAAGAAGAGGCACACACTGAAAGAAGAGATTACGAACGGGGAGGGAAGGAGCCATGCCAACTCGTGAAGCATAGTCTGAATCTCGAGTAGTTCGTCGGTTAGGCGTGCTATTATGGAACAACTTCAAGGTGCGAAACGTGTCATATGTGCATCACTCACATGCAACAGACTCGGAGACCAAATCGCATTGTTTCATCTGGGTAGCTATCTTGGCCTAGAAATGAATTTCGAGCGACGTCGAGAAGGCTGATCAAATTGGCAACATACAAGCTCGGTTAATAGGTTAACAGCATCGTCGCTGATACCAGGGGGTGCACTCGATGGGATTGTGGGGAAGTAACCTGTTGACTCCAGATAATCATACACAGGGAGGGGCAAAGTCTCCGGTGACTTAGTCTCTTCTGCAGTCGATGCCTGGGATGAATTCTGACAGACGTAAAGCTAAACAGAGGGAGCATGGCGGAAAGCGAGGTGGCTTAAGGGCGTACAGTTTCATGGACTAATGTCGAACCATCATCTGTAGGGGCTGTTGTGTCGTTCGAATTTGTAGGACGCTCGTAGAGCCCCAAAATGACAACCAACTCTTCCAGAATTTCAGTGATCCTCTCTTCAAAACGGTGCCCAATGAATTGCGGTTCGTTGGCACGTTTCAAGGCTAAGGAGGTGACGGAAGCAGTCAGCTTTAGGGTTGACAATTCCCTGGTGGCCGAGCACTAACCATGAGCGAAGTGACCTGTACTGAGGGTGCCGATCCATATGGAAACTGATATCCATAGCTCAACAGATTTAGCAAGTCGCTTTTCCGAGTAGAATACCCGAGCCATGCCGGCAAAAGTAAGGGCCAAACCCACGCTGCGTTGTCGGCATTAGTTGACCCGTGTGGACATGCAACGACATTGTGGAGAGGGGTACGTACATGACCACCAGTGGATTAGAGTCCAGTGGTGCCCATTCTGGTTTCTCAAAGACTACACACACTGCTGTCGCCCATATTGTGAGGCACAGGTAAATGTATCGACAACGATAGAGGAAGGCCGGAATCGTGTATGCGACTTGGGGTCGACGCGCACGTTGCAAGGCTAACGGTCTGTTCAAAGTATCAAGGTTCAGCAATAATAAGTCAAGTTCACATAGCGTACAGGTCAGGAAGTTCATGAAAGTCTGCGAGGTTCATGGTAAACGGCAAGGAGCAAGTAGAAGAGTACGAAAGCCCCTAAGGCTTGATGAGCACCCCTTGAAAACTAGGGGGTTAACGGAATATTCATTTCCCAACGTAGTGAGTACAAGAGGAAGGGGTCTACATAGTCAAAACTAAGTAAGCAGACCGGCGATAAGGAGAGCTACGACGCCCCATCTGCTAGTGTCAAGCGCAAGCGCCGCATTGGTCGTTTGAGCGGGTTCTGCGCCACCATTCGCAGTAGTTATTGTTTGCTGCGGTTGCGTTGGGTCAGCACGAGTAATTGTGGCAGGAGGACTAGGTGGACTGGTAGGTGAAGTCGGGATTGATTGTCCTGGGAATAGGGAAGTGGACGAGGGAAGTGAAACTGGACCTGGTCCCAAAGAGGGCGATGACACTGAGGTAGGCGCTGATCCTGGCGTGGACACGGAGGTCGGCAAACCGCCCGTAGCGGAGACCGAGAGGGACGACACTGCCCCGTTGCAGTTCATTTGAAAAGCTGTGGGTCCGAAGAAGCATGGTCAACGAGGCGAATCCTTGACGGTGCGTACCCTGGTCGAAGGGTGAACTTACAGTTAAGGATGTCCTGGCCTTGAGCTATAACCGGCGCGGTTGGAGTCAGAGAAACGAGGCAGTTGATGCAAGCCTCCAGCGAACGTCCGTTAGCTTGCGTACAAACACATGAAGCGTCGTTTCCGCATGTCTAGATCAAATTTCTTGTTGATACTCCCAAGGGAACCGAGAGAACAACTTAGGACTCACAGCAGCGATGGAGAGATATGGTTGACATGTACTCTGACACTGTTGCGAGCAAAGACCCGTTTAATAGTGTGACGAAACAGATGTCTCGACAAACTTACAGCCGTTGGGATAGCAGTTGCAACTGGCACTGTGGAAGGCTGTTGTCGCGGAAACAAGTGCTCGATATTTATCATTGCCAACGCTAATTCAACGAAGGGGATATTAGGCATGAGGCTCGCTATCTCAGAACCCTATTCACACACCTCTTTCAACACATACTGTCGCCAAGAAGGTGAAGAGAAATGTCGAATGGACGAACATCATGATGGCCTGTGAAGACTCGGAGAACGGGTGGCCAAACTATTTATGGGGCACGCCGCGAGGTAACGTGGAGACCGAGCCAGATGGGGCCATGTTTATATAGCTGCGCACATGCTCGTCCTGCGAAATTCGGATCAGCCAGATAGTACAGGTCAACGGTCACAGTTCTGCGGTGCAGGAAGTCGATGAGGCTGCGTGCTGGAGGCTAGCGCTGGGAATGTAAATTTCAGTCAATTTCAGGGGGCTGGACAGGAGCCAAGCATGTGACCCCAAGTCATTCCCACCGCGAACAGTGAACACGTCGACGCCGTCACGACCATCCACCTCCACCCACCTCACCGCGATGCTGCTTGCCTCCCTTTTGCTTTTGCTGCCTCTGGCAGAGGCCTCAATTCTTACTCTACAATCTCCAAGATTCACGATAACTTCCAATGCGTCGCAAGTTCGCGCCGAACCGTGAGTTGCCCGAGTTTTGGGTCCAGAATTTATTGCTGGATACTGAGACAACAATATGTTGCAGAATATCTCTAGCCAAAAAGCCAGCACAACCGCTTGAGCTTGGTGCAAAGGACGTGCTGAAAGTCACATTCCAGGTTGTGGACAAGGAATCCGGAAACGCAATACAACCACATCAGACTTTCCTCCGTTTCTTCGATGAGGTGACTCAAGAGGAGGGAATTCAACCGTTGCGAGTGAGCAATACAGGCAAGGTCAAATTTGAACTGGTATGCTACCCTCCCCTTCGTGCAGTGATTCGATGAGGTCTGAGTCTATGACTAGAATATGGCCAAGCCGCCCGCGTCTCTCCCCCCAACGTCAACAAACCCGCTCAAAGTCACTTTGATCATCGGTTCATTCGTTCACTCGCCCCTCAAAGTCGAGCTATTCGACCTCATCGTCCCAGCCTCGCATCCAGCTCCTCAGCACCCAGACGAAGCCTCCTTCCACCCGTTGCCCGAGATCCAACATGCTTTCCGTCCGGAACAGAAGTTACCCCCCAAAATCCTCTCTATGGCATTCTCGGGAGCTGTCTTGGCACCGTGGCTTGTTCTACTCGGTTTGGTACGTTCACCCTAGCAGAAGAACTTTGTCCTTCCGATGCTAATCATCAATTGCAGTGGGCCAAGATCTCACCGCGTGTGCCGCGTCTATTCTCCCCAACCATCCTTCCATTCGCTGCTACCCTGACTGCGTTTGAGGTACTGCTATTCTGGTACTGGGTTGACCTTAAACTCGGCGATGTCCTCTTCTACGGCAGCCTGCTCGCTGTTCCGACCGTATTCGCTGGCAAGCACGCTCTCTTCAGTATCGGCCAACAACGGCTTCGCCAAAAGTAGAATCAAAAGCCCTTGCATGTTTCATCTGTACTATTCTCATAAATCTACTGATGAACCTTGGATGAACCACTTGTGTATGAGAAAACGCCGCAGGACTGGGCCAATCACTAATTTCCCGCTGTGGTTACGCTGACCCAGTATTACCAAGTGCTGGTCGAGCAAGATTTGATCTGAGAGGTAAATTCGAAAAAGTTTCGAGAAATTTGGACCTGCGGCAACAGTGAATCAGGTGATACTGTGTCTGTAGGCCCTTGGACTGTGGTTGAAGCCCGTCATTCGTCAATTCTAAGCGGCGTCAAGTGCTACCAGACCGCCCATCGATTGTGGGCGTCGCACACATGCCTACGCGAGCTGGGTATGGTTTGTACGCCAAAATCGCGAGGCCGAGATTAACATTCTCACTCTGTACCGTGAAAGCGACGCCGTGAGTAAGGAGTGCGATGCTGTATCCATATGAGTGCAACTCCCCCAACTAAAGATCGTAGATGCTAGAAACCTTCCGATCCCCTTCTGGACGCCCTCGATCGTCGACAAAGAGCGTACACGATGTGCATAGTACTAGAGTTCTATCATAAGAAGTAGGCAAGGGTTCCAACCATCGCGACAAAACCGCTCCCGAAGCAAAGGGAGAATACGCCCATGGCTGCGTTGGAAACCTGATCTGGCTGCGGTCCGCCATTCTCGTCGGCAATCGTCTGCTGTGGTTGTGCAGATCCGGAGCTGGTAGGGGCGAGGTTTGGTCCAAAGGACAAAATTGACAGGGGCCCAGGTACGACAGCGGAAGTTGGATCTGACGAAGGCGTTGACTCTAGCGATGTCGAGGCCGAAGGGGTAGTTGTAGGCGTTCCTACAGAGGCCGGGGGCGCGGTCAACGAAGTATTTCCAAAGCAATACTGCCTATAGGCTAAGGATCCAAAGTGTACTAGTGTCAACGGACGATACTATCGACGTTGTGTGGGCTCACCATTGAGCTCCTTGGATAATTCATCAGTGTTGGCGGGATTCAAGGTGACGAGGCAGGTGATGCATTCCTCGAGAAGGCCGTCGTTACCAGAGCCACAGAAGCAAGATTTATCGCCTCTGCAAGGCTATTATGTAAATGAATATAAGTATGAGTCGAACAAATACACAAGAATAAAGGAAGGAACACTTGCCCCGGCTGAACGAGAAAATGGCTCGCAAGGAATTTGACAATAAATGGGGATGTCCGAAAGCGGGGTCACTGTCCATTCTTGTCGAGGAAGCAAGGATCTTGCGGTGATCGCTGCCAGATGGAGGGCGTGGAGTCAATGGATTGACAAGGAAATGGGAGGTTGAGAAGTACTCGCCTTGAGCAGCCACTGCGAATAAAATTACGAGAAACCAAGGAGACATTGTGACGACTCACCAGAGTAGGATATTGGGCTATTTATCTACCGTCGATAAGCGGCGTAGTGCATCAAGGGTACCAGAACGACAATGACATTCCCAATCGATTGTGGGCGTTGTACACATGCTTGCACGCACTGGGCGTGAGTGTTATGACAGAGTTCATCCGAGAAACTGCTGAGGGCTCGGCCAATGTGCTGGGGCCGACATTAAATGAAGAAGATCAATCTTCAACTGAACGATGAAGCCAACTTGCGAGGACTGTTCTCCTATAAGTGTTAGGACGTACCCCTGACATCCGTCTTTGGCCTACACTGCCAAGGGGCCTTTCGATTTTCCTTAATCCCATAAATTGAATGATGGATGATCGGGTGATAATACACGAAGAGTACGAGACGAAGTATTAGACTGTCTGCGCGTTGCTGAGGTTGTTCAGAGGCCGAGGGATGACGCGGTTCGGACTGATAACGGGCAGGCTACCACTTTGGGCCTTGAAAGCCTGAGGCCCACGGATTGACCCACTGCCATATGTCGCCTTTGCTGTCGGTGCAATGAATGGCTGAGCCTCTGTGTTGAAGACAACTAGAAGGGAAATATGTCAGCCACGTCAGTAACAGCGTACCCGAGGAACCCTCACAGTCATCAATGCTGATGTGGTCGGGGTCGTCGAATGTGAGGTACCTGGGTCACTCGTCAGCTCTGTTCATGTACAAACGCGAAAGGACAGAGAACGCACAGGTATTTCAAGACCTCAGCGAACCAGAAGCTCTCCGTGTCATCCACTTTATCCGAATTAACGTTGTTGACGTCGAAGAGACCTCCGATTCCCACTGTCGCTGGCAGGAACTTGTTGAAGCTATCAATAGCACGAGCAGCATTATCCAGGTACTTCGTATCACCCGTGACTCTCCAAGCGTAGAAGTTGGATTCAAGGACCTCGGGACGAAGGATATAATCTGCACCGGTTATGTAGAATCCGTGTTGTGCGTTGAAAGCGAGTTGACTACGCGAGGGGTTGGAGCCTCCTGTGAAAGAACCATCATCGGATATGTAGGCGAAGGATTCGGGACCTATGCCAGTACTGTTCTTGCGGTTAGTGATGTGGGACGTGGAGAAGTAATGTTGATGGGGAGCACGAGGGAATGACGAGCATGGGGTATTCAGAAGGTGCGTAGTGATTGGAGGGAGAGGATCATTTGCTCACGCTGTACTGGAGTAGGTGTTGATGCATGCGTCGACTAACTTCAAGCCAAGATCGACGATGGTTTGATTGTTCAATAGTTTTCCCCCTGCATTAGTAGACCACGTCAACATCCATTGTCGCTGAAGGACGATGACTAGGACAACCAAATGGGAGAGAATGACGGACCTAGGATCCAATTACCACCATGGAAGCAAGCAAGATGGGATCCAACGTGTCGTATCCTCCTGTTATCGTCAAAATCGGCAACGTAGAGGAAGTCCCCGACAGTTGAAGTCTACCCAGCTAATTGTAAGCTCCACTCGCATTCGCAAGAGGAAGGCCTAGGTTATCACTTACTCGGAGGAGGGTTTTTATTGATGAGTCGACCGCCGTTGCCCAGGTGTCTGCAAAGATTGGGTCGTCGGTGTTGCTCAAGCGGGCATATTTGATGAGATATTCGAAGTAACTGTCGGACCCTCCTCCCCAAGTCTGAAGATCGGATTGTTATTCCGTAGCTTGAAGATCAATGGGTTAACTCACGACAAAAGCTCCTACAGATTTTCCCGTAGCAGGGTCAATGCCTTGCGCCGCAAGTCCTACAAACGACGCAAGATTGAAGGCTGTGGCTCGGGTGCGAGAAAGTAATACACCAACCAGGAAGGGGATCAGGCTAAGACCACTGTCAGCATTGATATGTGAATGGAAGAAATTCAGTAGTACCAATGTGGTAATGTGCCGAAGGGAGCCGACAGCTTTGTTCGCGTATGTGGCATTCCCTGTATGCTTGGTGAGCGTCGACCATTCCAGCGCGAGCTGTGAGTTAGAGAGCCGGATCAGTCTTAATTCGGAAGCCTCTAGTGAAGAGGTACATACGGTTCCCGCTTCAGCAATATTCGACTATTCGGTTGAGAATGATGTTGGAATGATGAGCTGGCGGTGGATGGGATGCATGGAATTGATATTGGTACTTACTGTTCCCCGAGTGGGTGTATTTGTAGCGAAGTTGATGAAGCCGAATGGGACCAGGTTATCCTACCCATGTCAGCGCTAGGTATACCACGNTGCACCGAAGATTGGACTTACCCCAACCCAAGCAAAAGCCATCTTATCAGCAACTTCCTTTGCCTTCTCTACCAGAATCGGGTGTTGCTGCCCACTCAACTCAAATGCACTCAAGAGGCCGCCAAGGTATCGAATGGTTGTCTCAAAGACACTTAGAGTAAATGACGTCAGGTGCTGTATTCAACTTTACAAGAGGGGAGCTGTTCTTACCTCACAGTGTCAGGCGTATGTGATTTACTGAAGTCGATGTGTGCGGTGAAATTGAGAGCCTCTTCAAATAGGTCCTATAATATGTTCGTCAACAGGAGAACACTGGATACTGAACGGGGGCGAAGACGAACATCCAAACCCATAATGGCTATTGTGGGAAGGGCATCCACAATGGTGGCTCCAAATCCGTTGCGCCCGTCACTGAAGCCCTTGCTCACAGGGGAGAGGTCATCATGTCCAAAGGCGAACTCTCTGACGGGATTGTTAGAAATGATCACGGGTTGGTTGACTGAGGCTACATACCGATAAGCGTTGTAACTATCAACGAAGAGTTTCTGCACAGCGTTGCGATTGGCCGCCGCGCTCGAGGGCAGTTTAAGACCTGGCTTCTGGACAGCGCCTGCATAGGCGGAGGATGCAATGGCCAATAAACCCACGCTTGAGGAAAAACGCATAGTGAACTCCCTAACGAAGAGAATCTGAGCGTTCACGAGGATACCTTCGCCCAATGGCACACGGGCATCCTTTTAAACGAACCGAAGCGATATCTAAAGTGCGTCGGTAGGGCTTCCATCCTTCGGTAAGTGGCTTCTTCTCGTCCGAATTATCGTATGCTCGACTCCTACGCCCTAAAAAGAGCTAAATATAGACACCTGACCTTGACTGACGACGTGGTATCTGGGTGCATCCCCGCACAAACCTAATCGGATGTGGCCAGCGTTTCAGCAGGCTGCAGCCCCCGAATCATTCTATTGCAGGAACACCGGATGCAAGAAGCAAAGGGAGGGTAGCGCCCCTCAAGCTTACACGTAGCATGGGTTCAGGCGAAATAGAACAACACGAGATGAACCTGCGTAGGACGGAACTCGGGCATCAGAGTCTTGGTGCCAGACTGGGGAGCGACGATGACGGCGATTGGCCACACATGACTTCGAAGCGACGTATGACTGGGCCGTGCCATGAGGTTCACAAACTCGAAGAAGCCATAGGAAGCTGCTTTATGTGAATTGTTCCTAGCCCGAGGGCGGTCGCTGACAGACGTAGTAAGAAGCGTCTGTAAACAGGATTGAGACTCACGGGTGTGTGAATGTGGAGACTGTTGGGAAACAAAAACATGTCGAGCTCTCACAGTCCGGGACGCTGATAAGAAAGGCTGCCTGTGGACCAAGGAAACGGGCGCCCGCGGCAAGTCCATCGAAAGTTGTTCTATTCCCATTTCCATGTGCGTACAGTTTATTCTACGTCTGACTCACTGACAGTGTGTAAAGTCTTCTGAAAGCTAGAGAAGGATTATATTGAATTCAAGGCTTATCGTTGTCGTAACAGAAGATATCTTCGTCGCGTAAGACAAGAATGCCGTGCCTAGACTGCGAGTCAGCGAGGAGTGCATCGGAAGCCTAGCTTAAACATACTTTGCTTTCAAGTGCGAGCGAATGCCATTGAACGATGCCTTCACAACGGCTGGCGACTTCTCTTCCTTCTTCCCCTCTTTTTCCGCTTCTGCTTGATCAGTCCTGACTCTCGAGGGTTTGTGTCGCTGAGTACAATGCCTGCAACCGAGCTTTTTCTGATTTTGTTCTTCCTTTCCCAGAGGACCGTTTCCGTAAAACAATCTCTTGGTGAGGCCCATTTCTCGGGGCTTGGCCAATAAAGCAGCAGCTTCGCGAGTGGAGAGCGAAGTGACCACCATGGAATCATGTCGGTGAGCATGCTCGGCCTGTAAAGGGGTGTCAGAGAGAATCGACTGAAGGCTTTTCAATACGTACGATATCAGAAAAACCAAGAACAATTGCTGCTTCACAAGAACCGCAAAGGAAAAGGTTCTCATCAATTGATGAGAACACATGTGTTTTGAATGGATTATAGTAGTCTTTGGGTAGAACTTGTTCTATCGCATTCTGCGCCTAAACAGTACTGTCAGGGATGTATTATGGGTTGTCAATGATCGGACACACCTTCGTGTCGACTTTGAACCACTCAGAATCCCAAGGGGTCTTATCAGTCGCGGGCAAATTCGGGCATGCATGCTCACAAGCCTCCTTGAAGGTCAAACTACGAGGTTTGACCAGATTTGAGCGACTTGGCTTGGATTCGCAGTGAATGCAAAGGAATCGAGCATTCAATCGCTCGACAGGATGGACCGCTTTCTTCGTGGCCGACTTCCATCCGGGCGATCCCAATATGGCGCCAAGATCGCTCTTTGCTTTGTCTACCCATTGGTGAAGTTGATCTTCGAGTAACTTGTGGAGTAAACCGTCTGACTTGAGACGAGCGCCGTAATCGATTTTAGCATCAGGCGACACTTGACCGAGAGACACGATGGCAGGCAGAGCCTTGAAAACTGCAAAGTTGGGGAAAACTCGACCTGCGTTCTTTGGGAGTGATTTGAGTCGGGAGTAATGAGTGGTTACTGCCTGTGCGAGTTTCTCTTGTGAAGCTTCGACTCGGCGTGAGCGCTTCTCCTCAAACTTCGCTATCATCTCAGCTTCCACATCACCAATTATCTTCTGAAAGTCTAACGAAGTCTCTGAGCTGGGGGAAAATTCGGGGAGACACGATATAATGGTGGACACACCTGATTCCCTGATTACTTGCATATTGTATGTCTGGAATTGGTGCAGCGTTGCAAAGGGTTTACATGTCCGCAAGTCCCAATATTCCCATCCGTACGCGGATGCCTTTCTTTTGGCGCTGTAGTAAAGATGGTATGGTTGAGTTTATACACGCCCTCCAGGATTACGAAACAGTGAGTTACTGACAATGCGTCATTTTGTAGTTTCACAGACTGACGAACCACACGGTGCCGATCTACCCAACTGTAGAGTCTAGTATAAAACTAGGGAATAGACAGTCAGCACGACACATGGGTTGAAGTACCTGAGCATACCTCCATGCGCTTTTGAATGGCAGCTGTGGCAAGGTTACGTTCCTGATAGGTAAGCTCGGTGAGATGTCACGGCAGTTCTGAACACTGGAGACCTACCGCTATGTAGGCAGGTAAACGTGACTCAAGAACAGCAGAAGCCCATTCCGCTTCAGCGAGTCGTAGTTCGTCAGGCGAGATATATACTTGATAGGAATACCCTGGATGTCATTCAGTAATCCGAAGCACGAATGATATTGAAACGAAACTCACAGCGGGAAGCAGGATCAGCTGAACTTGAAGGTCAGCGATATTCGGCGAAGAAAGGGGGGGNAGACGCACCGAAACATGAGGAGGCTTCAGAGGTGATATGCCAATCATTGAAATGGCGCTCCTTTCCACCACCATGGCCAGGCCCGATGCGAGCAAACCGCTTTCTGTAAAAATCTCAGGCATTGCTTGATATTCAGGAAGGATGAAACGAACTCAAGTTCTTCGCGGCATTTCGACTGTAAGCAAGTCAGACAAATGGGGTTGCATATGCCTTTCGACACACCTTGAAGCAAAATCGAACTTTCAAGGCGAACGAAGCATACGGTCTTGACACATGACACTGACAAAACTTTGCAAGACCATGAAGATTCAGTTCGAGGGGAAATGGGGAGAAAGATACTGAGCACTCACATCACAAGGTCCACTATCGAAGACAAATGCGGCATAGGACGACTCCGTATAATTAGGCAGGGGATCAGGCATTTCCCCGGGGTACATGTTCTTCCTAACACTCCTCCAGATAAACGCATTCCCTTCAAAGGTGAGGGTTGAGCACAGGTGCTTGCTGCATCGAGCCACCGCAAGCAAGTCCTTCGGTGAACTGCAGAACATGAGTATCTCTGCGAGGACTTCCAACGGCAAGGTTTCGAAAAGGCATCGTCGTTTGTCCTGCGCCTTTGTCTTGTTCCTATGCTTAACTTTCTTGGTCTTTTGTCGCTTTGGAGGGGGGATGATTGCTCCAGACATATTGCCTATATTCGAAGCAGAAACCTGGGGTTCGGGCGTTGGCGTCAAGATACTTAAATGTCTGGTAGGAGTCCGTTGGGAGTGAATGTGAAGGGCCAGCGTGCCGGAGCGCACAACGACTAACAACTTTAGGGGATTTCCGAAAACAAATTTGACTCCGTTCCACCACTACCCTCTCAAGATATTACGAGGGCGAATCAAGAAGAACCACTGGAAATTGTGCGTTTCTGAGGAGTTGTTTCTTTGACTCGAGGGATTCACTTTTGCGTTCAGGTGTAGCAACCCACGATCGTCTACTTATACCTGACTCTGTCAAGCTGCCGCCCACCTCAGCGCCAGCTTGGCGCAAATACCAGACATCAAGGCAACATCAAGGACCTAATTTTACAAAGGATGGTCATGGCTAAAAGCATTCTCTTGCAATTCCTCCCGTGAACAGTGAACAATGGCAGTCGACGCTACAGCTCTGCGAATTATTTTCGCTGCATTGTCGATATTCGTCGTCTCCAGTGTCTCAAGGTTTATTCAAGGTTTAAAGGTTGGAAATGTGAACCACTTGGCTACGGACGTTGAGTTAACAGTGCCTTGTAGGCCGTGGGCTACCATCATGGGAGACGTGTGCCCTTTTGGCCGCTTTACCTACCTGGGGCCCTTCTACCATCGACGTGGTGGAATGTTGGGCCAAATTATCATTGGCTGTATAGATTCAGTGGTTCGTGACCCATCGTCGTTCCAATTTCTTTGGGTACTGAAGTTGTATCTTTATTTTTGTTGATACGTTTAGCCTACTCCAAGGATGAGACGTTCTCGATTGTCCCGTGGCTCGTTGGGCCACCTGGGTTCTATACCTCTAGTCTTGATGTTGCACGTCAGGTCATCAGTGGCGGGCACAAGTCCGATTTCCTCAAGACTGAGCAAGCCAGTCAAGGTCTCTTGTGCGCCTTTATTATGGATTTTGAAGGGTGTAGCGCTAAGGATACACTTTCTAGATTCTGGGGGATGAATCTCTTCGCTGCAGACGGAGAAACCTGGAGAAAGCACAGACGGGTGATGGGCCCAGCCTTCAACAATAGTCTGTACGCCTTCGAACTTTCTTCTATCTTGAGACTGAAATCCCGACGCCTGACACGATATCGATCGCAGATACAATCTCGTTTGGGAACACACCCTGAGCACGTACAAAGAAATTGGGACTGCCGAGGGCTGGGACGATAAGGATACGGTTGAGGTCCCCGTCGTACAAAAGCTCACTTTCAAATTCGCACTATTGGTCCTTGGACGTTGCGCATTTGGTTTTCCCTTCAACTGGTCTTCCCCTGCTCGCCTGTCCGATGGTAGTATGTCAGTGCAGGAAGCTCTTCGCGTCGTTGCCGACACGAATTTGTTCGCCATCGTCGCCCCCAAGTGGGCTTGGAAGCTTCCTTTTAAATGGTATTGAACTGTCGTTGACATGAGCACAGTTCTGGGTTTGATGAGGTCATTTCTTTTTTCAGGATTCAGGACAGTCGCGTCGCGCGCGAGCAGTTCACCCGCTTCATGCAGGAACAAGTAACTGAGCGCAAAGCAGCGTTTTCCTCCGATAATGGCTCTCTTGGACGTGATGCTTTCAGCACACTTGTTGCTGCGAATGAATCAGAAAACCCGAAATTGCGGTTAAGTGATCAAGAGTTAATTGGGAATGTTTTCATCATGCTGTTCGCTGGACATGGTACCGTCTTTTTCGTCATTCCAACGAGTGAGGCTGAGCCCCTGCTAGAAACCACCGCTCATACGTTGGCCGCGACTCTGGGGTTCTTGAGTCTATATCCAGACATTCAGGAAGATGTTCTCAAACAAATTTCCGATGTGGTAGGATATAACCGCGATCCAGTATGTACCTGATCACTCATGCTCACCATATCCACCCATTATCGCCTAATAACCCCGGTTTTTCGACATCTAGACAATATCGGATTACCCCAAACTAACCAAGGTAACCGCGGTGTTCTATGAATCCCTTCGAATGTTCCGTGCGTATTTCCTCGTTCATATTTAGCCATTTACTCACAAAATGTATACAGCGTCGGGCCATCTGATGATTCGTGAAGCCAAAGAAGACACTGTGCTTACAGTTCCTAATCCTGTCGGAATAGAAGGAAGCAAAGCGATCCCTATCGCCAAAGGAACACAGGTCAGATGAGGCGGTTTGGCGATCAGACGAGTAACTCACCACGATCAATTGACACAGGTTGTTGTTGATATGGTTGGAGTTCGTAAGTTTGTTCTTCAACCTACTTCCGCCTCGACCTCCAATACTGAATCTCCTCCATAGAATACAATCCTCGGTACTTCGACGAGCCCGAGAAGTTCAAGCCTTCCCGATGGGAAGGTGTGTCGAATGAATCGGAGAGCTTCACCGCTTTCAGTATCGGTGAGTATTACCTACTCTCCACAGCGTCCTTTAAGTCACTCATTTCTGCAACGCCGTCGTCCGTTTCCAGGCCCACGGATGTGTATCGGCCGCAAGTTCGCACTCACAGAGTCAATCTGCTGGTTGACATTGTTGCTCCGTGACTGGCGTGTCGAACCTCTGCTAAAAGACGGAGAGACGAAAGAGATGTGGCATGCAAGGGTCATGGATGCGCATTTGGTGATTACACTTGGTGTTGCCGACGTCCCAGTCAAGCTGATTCGGAGGACCAATGATATTGTTCACCGTAGGCAATGACACCTAACGCACGATCATCTCATGCGATAAATCCTCGTATGATGTTTCTAGGGCTAGTCTCTTACGAGTAGATCACGAGTAGATTGCGCTTGGTTTGAACATTTGTAAAAGAGTACATTTCATTTGTGCTGCTCGACATGAGCCTGGCGCTTATGAGTATTCGGCGCCTTGGCGCTTAAGAAGCTAAAGCACACTAGCGAGTTACTTGCTAGACTCACCCCACAGTGACCCTTCCTATGTCCCACCACTTATGACCACTTATGAGCATTCCGTCGTACGAATATTGATATGAGTTCTGCAGTGTGAGGGAACTCTTTTCCTCCTGTGATCTCTCAGCCCACCCTCAATATCAATCTTCGAGTTCGTTGATGGAATTCGGAGAAGTGGCACGACTCGCAGCTTCTCAACTTCAACTTCTTCGTTCGGACGTTTCAGGTATTAGCTTAAATGAAAGATGGGCAAAGGCTCTCCACCTTGAACCATGGCCGTCGATGTCACCGCTCTGAGGGTTATTTTCGCTGCATCGTCTATTTTCGTGGTCTCTCGACTCTTCAAGCTGACTCGAGGTTTGAAGGTTGGAAATGTGAATCACTTGGTTATGAATATCAAGTTAACACTGCCTCGTAGGCCGTAGGCTACCATCCTGGGAGACGTGTGCCATTTTGGCCGCTTTTCCTGCCGGGGGCCCTTTTACCATCGACATGGTGGAATGTTGGGCCCAAGTATCATTGGCTGTATAGATTCAGTGGTTCGTGGCCCATTTTCGTTCCACTTTTCTTGGATGCTGAAGTTGCAGCATCTATGTTTACACGTCTAGCTTACTCCAAGGATGAGACGTTCTCGATTGTCCCATGGCTCTTCGGGCCACCTGGGTTCTATACCTCTAGTCTTGACGTTGCTCGCCAGGTCATTGGCGGTAGTCACAAGTCTGACTTCATCAAGGCTGAGCACGCCAGTCAAAGTCTTTTGTGCAAATTTAGCCTGTATTTTCAAAGGCGTGGCGCTGATAGATACTCTTTTTAGACTATGGGGAATGAATCTCGCCGCTGCGGATGGTGAAACATGGAGAAAGCACAGACGGGTGATGGGCCCAGCATTCAACAACAGTTTGTACGCTTTCCAACTTGCTTCTATCCTGAGACTGAAATCCCGACGTCTGACACGATATTGATTGTAGATACAATCTCGTTTGGGAACATACTCTAAGCACATACAGAGACATGATGCGTACCGAAGGCTGGGACAATAAGGACGCGGTTGAAGTCCCTGTGGTACAGAAGCTCACTTTCGAACTTGCCCTCATGGTACTCGGGCATTGTGCTTTTGGGTTCCCCTTTGACTGGTCTTCTCCGACTCGGCTTCCTGATGGCAGTATGTCCGTCCAGGAAGCTCTTCGTATCGTTGCCGACACGAATCTGTTCGCCTATCATGGCGCCCAAATGGGCCTGGAAGCTCCCTTTTAAATGGTATCAAACCCTCGCTGACATGAGCACGGTACTGGCTCTGATGAGTTCTAACGTTTCTTTTCCAGGATCCAGGACGCTCGCATAGCGCATGGACAGCTCACCCATTTCATGCAGGAGAAAATAGATGAGCGCAGGAAGGCGCTTTCTTCTAAGGTAAACGGTGCTCTTGGACGTGATGCGTTCAGCATGCTCGTCGCCGCCAATGAATATGAAGACCAGAAATTGCGATTGAGTGATGACGAGTTGATTGGGAATGTGTTCGTCATACTGCTCGCTGGACATGGTACATATCTTCACGTTTGCTTCCCGTGTCCAACGAGTGACGCCGACCGGTCTGCCTTCCCACTAGAAACCACCGCTCATACGCTGGCTGCGACTTTGGGGCTCTTAAGTATTCATCCAGACATTCAGGAAGACGTCGTCAAACAAATCGCCGATGTGGTGGGATGCAAGCGTGACCCGGTGCATATGTATCGGGACTCACAATCATGCACATGCCTACTAAATCCTCGTCATCTAGACCCTAGAAGATTACCCCAAGCTCACCAAGGTAACCGCAGTGTTCTATGAATCCCTTCGAATGTTCCGTGCGTGTGGACTCGCTGGAAAATAACATCTCACTCAGAGGCTCACAGCGTCCGGTCATCTGATGATCCGCGAAGCGAAAGAAGACACTGTACTCACTGTACCGAATCCTGTCGGATTGGAGGGAAGCAAGAAAATCCCTATTGTCAAAGGCACGCAGGTTAGCTGAGACGGATTCATGATGGCGAATAACTCACCTCAATCGCTTTGATGTACCTAGGTTATTGTTGATATGGTTGGAGTTCGTAAGCTTGCTTTATATCTCGATCCACGGCTTCTTCAATACTGACACTGTGCAAAAGAATACAACCCTCGATACTTCGACGAGGCTGAGAAGTTTAAGCCCTCACGATGGGAGGGTGTTTCGAATGAGTCGGACAGTTTCACTGCTTTCAGTGTTGGTGAGTTGAACATCCCGAAAGCACTCCACAACACCGTAATTCGCTGTTCAGGTCCGCGTATGTGTATTGGCCGAAAGTTCGCACTCACAGAGTCAATCTGCTGGTTGACGATGTTGCTGCGCGATTGGCGTGTCGAACCACTTTTGCAAGAAGATGAGACAAAAGAGGAATGGCGTGCCAGGGTTATGGACGCGCGATTGGTGATGACACTTGGTATCGCCGACGTTCCGGTCAAGTTGATACGAAGGAACAATCAAGTCAGTCACAAAGGGAGTGATCCTTGACGTGCGACGAACTCATATGGTATAGAACATTGTAACGTCTTCATGAGCAGACTGTCAGTATGAGATGATGACGGCCAATTGACTATGTGACATGTAGGCACAAAGCGTAGCCCCTTCTCTGTCGCAGCGTTTTGTGTTTACGTCCAACGTTTACCATTACGGCATCACCTCGAATTGGCAGTTTCGACATCACCATTACTTATGAGCGAAACCCTTCCGTGGTACGAATATCGAGAGTATACATTCCCGCAAGTGTAATTTTACTTTCAACCTCACTCCCCCAACCTTGCAGCCCCAAGAGTCCGTCGACGAGGTTCGGCGAAGTGATGCCGCGTGCGAGCCTTCCAACTGGCATCAAGCTTAAAATAAACTTCATGACCCAGGAATCCATCAAAGTATCAACTCAAATACAGCATGGGCAAAGGCATATCTCTTCTTTGAACCATGGTGGTCGTCACTACAACTCTGAGTGTCGTTTTCGCTGCGTCATCTATTTTCGTGGTCTCCAGAATTATCAAGCTGATCCACGGGCTAAAGGTTGGGAACCCAAACCACTTGGCTAGTAACCCAACTAACAAATCCGTGTAGGCCGTGAACTGGCATCATGGGAGACGTGTACCGTTTTGGCCGATTTCCATACCAGGCATGCTACTTCCAACAACATGGTGGAATCCTGGGCGAAATTTTCATTGGCTGTATCGATCTAGTGGTTCGTACCGACGTTTGACTTATTTTTGTTCACACTCAAAGTGCTTCAATAAGTCTACACCAAGGATGAGATGTTCTCAATCGTTCCGTGGCTCGTTGGGCCACCCGGCTTCTACGCATCCAGTCTTGAAGTGGCTCGACAGGTTGCTGGCAGTGGTCGCAACTCCGGCTTCGTAAAGCCTGAGTACGCCAGTGAAGGCTTTTTGTGCGCAGTTTTAACTGCATGTGAAAGGCGGCATGCTGACGATAATTTTCTACCAGGTTATGGGGGATGAATCTCATCGCCGCAAACGGAAATATGTGGAGAAAGCACAGACGGGTGATGGGCCCAGCTTTTAACAACAATTTGTGCGCCCACTTCCAACTTCATTCTATATCTGAGTCCTTAATGTGCAATCGATCATAGATACAATCTCGTATGGGAACACACCCTAAGCACATATAGAGAAATGATCACTTTTGAAGGCTGGGAGACGAAGGACACCGTTGAGGTCCCAGTCGTACAGAAACTCACTTTCAAGCTTGCGCTATTGGTACTCGGGCATTGTGCATTTGGCTTCCCCTTCAAATGGTCTTCTCCAGCTCGACTATCCGATGGTAGTATGTCAGTGCAGGAAGCTCTTCGTATCGTCACCGACACGAACTTATTTGCGATTTCCGCGCCCAAGTGGGTCCGGAAGCTTCCCGTCAAGTGGTATGAAACAGGCTGGATAAATGTAAGATTTGTCCCTGACGATTGCGTTTCTTTCTTAGGATACAGGAAAGTCGCATAGCACATGAACAACTCGCTCGTTTTATGCGGGAGCAAGTGGAACAGCGCAAGGAGGCACTTAAACCCGATGTCAAGGGTGCTCTGGGATGTGATGCCTTCAGCATGCTCGTGGCTGCTAATGAATCAGAGGACCCCAAATTGCAATTGAGTGACCAAGAGCTGATTGGGAATGTGTTCATCATGCTATTCGCTGGACATGGTGTGTCCTCCCGTATCGCTTTTTTACTCCGACCAGTAAGGTTGACCTTGCGATCAGAAACTACCGCTCATACGTTAGCCGCTACTCTGGGGTTCTTGAGTTTATATCCGGATATCCAAGAAGAGGTTCTCGCACAAATTGCTGATGTAGTAGGATACAATTGCGATCCGGTAAGTGTACAATTTCACAATGCTCATCGTACACTAACCCCTCTTTTTCGACCTATAGACAATGGCAGATTACCCCAAGCTCACCAAAGTGACTGCAGTATTCTATGAATCACTCCGAATGTTCCGTGTGTATGGCCCCTTCGTCGAAAAGAGTGTTTCACTTAAGGATGTCAACAGCGTCAGGCGATATATTGGTCCGCGAAGCGACAGAGGACACGGTTCTCACTGTACCTAATCCTGCCGGAATGGAAGGAAGTAAAGACATCCCTATCGCCAAAGGTACCCAGGTCAGTTGAGAAGCCTTAGCATTGGCGAGTCGCTCACCAGGATCGAATGACACAGGTTATTGTTGATATGGTTGGAATTCGTAAGTCTGACCTGCCCCAATTACCTATGTTTCGATCCAAGGCATTTTCGATACTGAAATCGGGCAAAAGAATACAACCCACGATACTTCGACCAACCTGAGCAGTTTAAGCCTTCTCGATGGGAAGGTGTGTCAAATGAGTCGGAAAGCTTCAGTGCTTTCAGTATCGGTGAGTAAAACCTACTCTGGTTCATCAAGCTTCAAGCGACTCTTATCTGCAACACCGTCGTCTGTGTTCTAGGCCCACGGATGTGCATTGGCCGAAAGTTCGCACTCACAGAGTCAGTCTGTTGGTTGACGCTGTTGCTGCGCGATTGGCGTATCGAACCACTCCTGCAAGCTGGTGAGACGAAGGATATGTGGCGTGCAAGGGTTATGGACGCGCGTTTCGTGATAACCCTCGGCATCGCTGACGTGCCAGTCAAGTTGATTCGGAGGAACAAAGAAGATTGATTCCCTTGACATTTATATCGCGGAATGAACCTTTTCGCGATGGGCTGCACATCAGGAGTCTCTGTTATGCAGTACCGATGGAGGTTGCACACAAACGGCTAAACATTTCATCCAAGATCCAAATCTGTTCGGAATCAAGCATCATGATTATTTGACGCTGAACTACTACTAAGTATGAACGGAGCAAGTGACAACTGTCCGAAGTACAACTGTTATACATACGAAACTACAATGGTAGGGAAGTAGAAAAGAGAAAGACAAACGACATTATTGCTACTCGTGAATCGTGAAAGTCATGCAAACATCAATTTACTCTTGCCTGACTTCATCAGGCGGCGAACCAGAAACATCGACTTTACCTTTCTCGTTCATCTCAGCATCCCGAGATTCCGCATCAACGCCAGCAGCCCTACATCCCTCAACCTCATCTTTACTCAGGCCAAGCGTATCGCGAGGGATCCACACTGTTCGTTGCGGTCTCGAAGCAGCAGGATGAGAGAATCCATAATCTGCCTCCGTCATACCCTGTGAATCCGCTTTCTTCTTCTCACCCTCTCTTTGAGAAATGTCCACCTTGATATCGCCATCACGGACATCTTCCTCAGTCGGCGTAGGCAAATTGGGCGCAGTGGAAGTCGATGCCCGAGGCTTCTGGTCAGCAGCGCGGACAGGGGCGGTAGAACCGTCCTCATCGCTATCGATGCTCGCAACGGCATTGGCGTCGTACGTCTTATCCGCCAAAGAGAGAGGTAGATGGTGGATAAGAGGTCCATAAGAGTGGTTGATCAGGAGGTTGAAAAGCGCTGTGAAGATGATCAACACGATCATCAAAGCACCTTCCGCCACGGCGCCAGCGTTATTATTTTCGTCGCGTGCGAGGAAGAACAACGCCACCAAGCAGAGCTAGAAGTTGAACTATCAGTGACATATTCGGATCAGCGAAGGAAATGCGAACCTGTTGGATATACAAGCCGACGAAGAGATGCTGAATGGCCTTAGGGAAAAACAGACCTCCGGTGTCCGTGTTCAAAGGTTGCTGGTACTGCCAGAGGAACAACCATTTATACAACATGTAGAATCCAAAGAAGGTCGCACAAGCGAAGCCGTTGATGATTGGCGCAATGATCGAATAACCCAAAGCTGTAACGACGTCAAGTTTGGGAATTAAATGGGATAAGGAGCGACATACAAATGACCACCAGCAAAGTGATAGACGGGAAAAGAGTACCCCATGCGACGTTGCGACAAGTATACTTGATGGTATACACAGCACGGGGTGTGCTGCCGAGAAGGATAAGCTTCACATAATAGACGATGAGGGCGACAATTTGCAGGAATCCTCCAGCGACGGCCGAGAAGCCTTGCAAAACGATATATCTGCACCCGGAATTAATTCAAGTTCGACAACGCGAACAAAGAGGCTTACGTGAGGAAGAAAATCGAGGCTGTAGGCAACTTCTGGGCGAGAATCGTAGGAATCGAAGTGGGGTTATTCGCAAGGTCTTCAACGGCACTAACGAGTCCAGAAGAAACCGTGATGATAAGGAACGAGTGGATGACTTGGAAGATGAAGAATCTAGTCATCAAGGAGAGTTCGACACCAGTCCGCTTGGGAATGCCTTCCAATTGTGCGAATAAACGAAGGATGATGGGCAGGAGCATCATAAGCACGGCGAGCAGCACTGGAGGCAAGATACCCTACGTTCGATCGGTCAAGAAGAGGTCAAATGGATAGTGACGAGCTCTACGAACCGAAATTATTCCAAGGATCGGGTCGGGAATCTCGCACAACCAGGCCAACCAACTGAACTGAATACAAAGCTGTCCGATGTTCGAAATCACACCGACAAAGGCAACTAAACCAAAAATGAGTGCGATCCTTCACCGCGACAAAAACCAAAGGCGTACCAGGAATTGCCCACAAAAGGATGAGTCCTGCGGTGGCAGCGTACGACGCGAGCATCCGAATCTACGCACGAATGAGATCATAGGCAATCGGAGCGAAATTGAAATACACACCTTCTGTTCATAAGGGTTGAGAGACAAATTACTCCAGATGACATCATCGGGCGCAACCTCCAGGTACTTGGACGCCATCCTGTACGGTGCATGATGGGTCAGCACCTGGGCACCCATGTGCGCAGCAATCTGTTTGTTGAACGTCACGAATGCACTGCTGAGTGGCGGGTAGTCATTCGACAAAACAGGGAACGGATCGCCTCCGAGAGAATTCTCCTCCGGTGTACCCTCAGGTTTAGGAGCCAACCCGGGAATCTTCGCCTTGACGTGGCCAACCTTCTGCGAGACTTTTTCCTTGGTACTGGGTTCAGCATCCGTAGCTGCGCCATCCGCGTCCGCACTGGTGTAGTCGCTGCCGATCGCACCACGGCCCCGCTCGAGGAGCTCGTTGCAAATTCGGATCTCCTCGCGTGCCCACTCGACCGTGTCGACCTTGGGACCCTTGAACGGAATCCAACCAAGACGGTGTTGCGGACGATTTGCGCGTGGGACGATGGACGTATCGGCGCGTTCGACATCACCCTCAGCAGGCGCTTGGGCAGAACCTATGACGCAAATGATGCTGTCAGAACATGAACTTGATCGGGGCGAAGAGGAGCAGGGTGATATCGAAGTGGCGTGTGGGGTAATCGAGGACAAATGTAGCACGACATACCTAGCTTGCTCTTCTTGAGTTTGCCTTTCTCTTCCGCAAGTCGGGCTTTGGCCGCAGTCTTCAGCAACTCGGTCTCGGCAGATTCGAGTTTGTTCAAGGCTTTGAGACGGCGATTGTAAATGTCGGGAAGTTCCTTGAGATCTCGGTTGATCCAGATCTTCTTCACGCCACCGGGGAGGTGGGCAAATATCTTGGTGATGGCGTCCACAGTGAGAAATCTCGACGGAATTCCGGTGACAAGAATAGTGTTGGCCTGGACAGATGCGGCATGGGAAGCGTCGATGAGATGTTTCTGCCTCGTGACGATAAAGTATTTCATCTCCTTCCTGATGTTGTAAAATATCCACCCTGTGCAAGGTCAGTCACTGACTGTCTGAGACATGCAAAGACTCACCAGTGAAAATGTAGACAAGAATGATGTGCGCCGCAAATCGCTCCAGCTGCGACGGGGCCACGTTCCCGAAGATAAACCTGTTCAACTTTTCATTCCCCTCGACACCCGTCCCAACACTAGTGACCGGCAACAGCACCGCCCAACTTATCACCCATATCGGCAGGAAAATCTTGATCATCATGCGGAGAAATCGTACGAAAAAGTATGCGTCGAGGCCGTTCGCAGCCTTTATGTCGTGATGGTTCGCCTTCCATAGAGCTAAAGGCCACGTAAACGAGGAGAGCAGGGAGGTTGTTTTAGAGCCTTTGTCGGGAACAAGGGGTTTGATACGCTTCGACGGGGGCGGAACGTATGTGCGTGGTTCATAAATCGCCTTGAAATAGGGTCGGAGCAAGGTAAACACGCCGACTTGAATGGCAAAAACCGCGACGTTAAACACGAGGGCGGTGACAAAAGTAGATGTGGATGCCTTGTTGGCTTGTTCTGATAAATCACCATCGGACCTGCGGGGAACATCAGCGACAGTGGCAACAAAGCACGAAGGGGGAGGCGTACATGGTGGTGGAAGGGAAGAATGAGTGGAATGAACGGAGGCGAACTGTCAACTGTGGCTTTTCAAGGTCCCTGAAAGATAGGGACCTAAACTTGGACCAGAAGTCGATCGGAGACGAATGACATCAGGGATGGGACATATATAAAGGAGATCATACCAAAATGACAGCGATCAGCAAAATTACCAAGATTATGATCAAAACAATTATACAATATCCACTTTTCGAGTCCTCCGTGTCGCGAATAAACTTTTGCATCCGCCGCATCGACGTCTGCAGCTTGGAGTCGCTCCGACTCACCCCCTCTTCCAGGTCGCCCAGCATCCTGCGGAAAAAAGCGTCAGTGACCAGCGATTACGTGTGGCTTCGTGACCCGTCCGAGGAACCGGTGTCATGTTTTATTCTGACACCAGAACGACCCAGCCACCAGCCACCAAGCGAATAGAAGGGGAACGACTTACTCAACGTGTTCATTGATTTCTTGACCCATGAGACCAGCTTGCTGTGCGATGGTGTTCAGAGTCCCAGAAATAGTGTCCATCGTTCGATCCTGTTCTGCCAATAGCATTTGCTGCTCAACCCGGGACCACGCAGCCTGGTCGTCTTCTTCACCGCCAGGGAGTCGCTTCCCAGGCCCAGGCGTCGGGGAACTAACTCTACTTCCGTCCATACTCATGCTCAAACTCCCGGTTCGAGAATGGACGCGTGATGTAGACGCCAGGGGATGGGATGCGGTGTACGGGGATCGGACGTTTGTACTCGGCGACAGAGGATGGCTGTCAACCGTTGTACCACCCATTTGGGACCGCATTGACTATACATTCGTTGCCCAACATCAAAATTGAGGCGGCCCAGAATTAATGGACAGCACTTACTTGAATTTCCCGATAAGCTTTCTTGACGTACTGCCTTCGTTCGCGCACTTCGGAGTCTGATAAGCCAAAAGAACGAGCACCTTCAGCGGTTTCTACTATTCTGGATTGAACGGTTTGTCGCATATCGGGAGCGCGTAGAAGTATGGTCTCACCTAACGCTAGCATCCAAATCATCCAAGTCGACCTCTAACAGGTCTAGTGAGGTTTCCAACTATCATTCAGAGTTCAAATGAGCAATTACAACGAATGAACAGCAGCCCTACCTCTTCTCGAGCTTCTTTCTCTTCCTCTTTGCTTGCATAGCTACGTATGCGGATGTATGAGGCACAGAGCGTCCGCGTTGCCTGCAACGAGTTTTCTATCTCTTCCCGAACAGCATGGTAAGGATCTTCCGAAAACGACGACGCCATCGAGACTAAGCAAAGGTGAGGATGGGAGAGATGGAGAGAAGAAGAACGAGGAACTGCGGTAGTTTAAGTGCCCAGCTACGACGCGACCATGCCACGTGCGCGACGCAGAACGATCGGAGGAGGAGCTTTAAGCGCCATGCGTCTTCACCCACAATCATATCCCGGAAACTCATTTCAAGCATGAATATTCGTCTTGCAACGGTCCGTACAACTAAGATGTGCTTTCATACTCTTTCTCATCCAAATACAACGGCAGCTTAGGCGGACGATCTGCCCGGTATGCAGGCAACAAACCTACAGAACCTACCCGAGAACTACTTAATCAAATTTTGTTCGTTTGCCATTCAATTCAAGATCTTGCTGCTCTACTAACCTACGGCATCGATTGAACAGGGATATATCATCTTGCGACATGGCCTCAGATATCCTACGTCGCTGAGGATCATAAAGGAAGAATCGTGGGCTACGTCTTAGCCAAAATGTATGTGTCTCCTTGATCCCCTTTGCACGCAAGTCACTGCACAATACTTACTTCTTGAAGTGAGGACGAAGCGGAAGGGCAACCTGCCCATGGGCACGTCAACTCTATCTCAGTGCTAAGATCATATCGGAGGTTGGGTCTCGCGAAGAAGCTCATGTTACTTTCGCGTGAGTAGTTTTCCTCGGGATCCTCGCTTCTCGTCATTTACGCATGATCAATACCTGCTCTTACATAGAGGACGCCATGCTAAACGTCTACAAAGCCTCCTTCGTCTCCCTGCACGTTCGGAAATCCAACAAAGCAGCGATTGGCTTGTACAAAGACAGCTTGGGCTTCGAGGTTGAGAAGGTTGAGAAAGGTTATTGTAAGTGCCCGCCTTCTCTGTAGCCAAGTATCTGCTAACGCACGAGATTAGATGGTGATGGCGAAGATGCTCTGTGCATGCGTCTGAAGTTATGAGCTACTTATGTCAAAATGGACAACCATCATGATCGTTAGACTTTTTGTATGCTAAAGCGCCACCGTTGTACTCTACACGCACTTACAACAAACCGGTCTCCAAGGTCGCTTCTGACATGCATCCTTGTCAAGGTACCGTCGCATTTCTTTCTATTTCGCTCGGTCTCGAGGTATCTATCGGTATCATCTATGCCGGTGTATCAATAATCCATCGTAAAAATACAAAATTGTTGGTTTGTTTAGTCTGGCGGATATAACTATATCCAATCACTTCGTCTATACATCGTATACTCGCTGTTCCTCCCGCTCGCACTTTGTGCCATCACCCTCCTAGTACTTGGCTCTCTCCCCCTCCTGCTCTGATAGGTATACCTCTCCGACCGCCTCGAATACGCCTCCGCAATATCCCAATCCGAGTCAACATCATCATCATCATCCAGCCGTTCTCCCACCCCCGAAGGGTATCGAGAGCTGACAGTCAAAGCGGACATAGACCTCGCCTGGCTTTTATGTCTTTGCGAAGGGGCTCGGGAGGCTGGGGGTCGTTTCGTGGAAGTGGAGCGTAATTCATCCAGCACCAAGTCGACTTCGGGGGCCTGAGGAGCGCTGCGGGACCTTAAGTGACCAGGAGTAGAAGATCTTGTCCTGGTCACCGATGTCGAGGAGGCACGAAGGAGACTCTGGTTCTCGAGTGAAGGCGAGATGACAGGCGTGTCTATCAAGTTAGGCGATGTAGGTACCGACCCGGCCAAGTCAGCATGTTCATCGGAAGGTTCATCGACGTCCAGATCAACGACCTCAAGAGATTGCAGCGATTCCAGAGAGTGATAAGTTTCATCGATAGCAAGATCCGAAGATGTCACCGAAAAGCGGCTACCCAAGTTGTACGGGCGGATATCCAAGACTTTTTCATTCGACTGGACGACCTCCGGTACGGGTTTGACGGCAGGCCCATTTGAAGAAGACGTCGAAGGTGTTCGTCCCAAAAGAGCGTTGATCTTGGGCAATAGAGACATCCGACCGCTCTGAGGCTTCCAAGAGTTAGGATTGAGCCGATGCCAGTGTGAGACCAAACTGTCCCGTTTCGAAAGCGGCGATGGCTTGTATGCTGGCTTTTCCTTCTCCTTCGTCGCAAGTTCTCCCAGAGCCGGGTGCCATTTGTCCTTTGGCTTGATAGGATCAGTCCATTCAACGGCGCCGAAGCCCTTCAAGCTATCCTTACTCGGCAGTTTCGCAGTCCTCATCTTTCTGGCCTTGAGGAAGAAGTGGATGACTAACAAGGCAACCGTAGAAACCAAGAGGATAGCTCCGATGAGAACGACAACAGTCCAAGTTTGGCTATGCATATTCGATGATCGAGAGGGTGCAGGGCTAAGGTTTCCGGAGAGGTCGACACCACGGTTCGGAGAAACAGCGAGACCAGGCCCAAGAGCAAGCTTGCGATTAGCGGATGGGAGCGGGTAGAAAGTAGAGGCCACGACGGAAGTGGGGTGATGAGATGTTGTGCTAGGCTGAGAACTTGTCTGAGAGCGCGTTTTAGAGGTACGGAAGCCCGATGAAGTGGGGAANTTCAACTGGGGAGGTCTCCAGAGTCTCGTCGGGACTTGGCGTTTGGGAAGCCCTGTATAACTCGGTAACTGGCGTTTGGAGCTGGGTGTAAGGAGCGTCAGTGGAAGGCGATTTAGAGACACGCCGAGCCGTGGAAGATGGCGCGGGCGATTCGATGAGCGTCTTGGCAGGAGGCGATTCGCTCATTGAAGGGGCGGTAATGGAGCCCGTCCCAATGACGGAAGAGATCATGATTACCGAAGTTTGAGCGAGAATAGTGTTGGAAGCCGAAGTTGTTACATGCTCGCTCTTGCTCTCGATGGGCGTCCCCGAGGGTTGTTCTGAACTCGACGCAAGGGACGGTTCGTCTGATTTGCCAGAGTCCGATTGATCACGGTCAGGTTGAGCTCGAAAAGCTTCTGCTGCAGAATCGAAAACGGTCTTTTGACGGTTTCCGGAAGTTTCGAACGAAGTAAGGCTGAGCGGGTTCTCCAAAGCCCTAGGCGATTTTCTGTCCACTTTCTGAAAATCCTCGGAGCAGTCGTCGTACTCGTCTGAGGAGGCAGCTTCGCGCATCTCGAGATCGTCCAGATCAGTAGAGCGAGGTGTATATGACTCTCCGTAAGGTCCTAGTTGCGGTTTGTTAAGGGCGGGTGCAGCGATGGACGCCAGAATGGGTCCAGTGATAGCCAAGACCAAGAAAAGTAGCACCGGACGGAATTTTTGGTTCGCCATGTGCAATGGCGTGGCTTGAGTTGTATACTTGTCGTACTAGATGTTTAAAGAATAGTTTACAGTAAAGTAGGTTGTCGCGTCCGTTGTGAGGGACTAGAGTGATGAGTGTGGACGTAGTGGTAAAGAAGAAGGGTGCAAAGATGCAGAAAGTATGATAAGATAAGATTGCTTACATAAGCAGTATATTAGAGGAGCTCAGTCGCGTCAATTGTTTCTCCTTCAAGTCTCGCGTCTTTGGACGTGCACCTTTTCCCGTCAAAATTCATGAAGACGCGTCAAACTTGCTGATTTCACCCTTTGCTGGCACATCATCTTGTTTCTCTTGCTCACAAACATGGATTGCGAGTCTTCCAAGCTCATTGACAGTCTGCTCGCCGGGGGTGGAAGCTTGCCAGCCTCCACAGACGAAATACTTTTGCTGCTGCTGAAACAACAGGCATTCATACTGTCTAGAATGGACCAGCTTCAACAGTCTATGCATGCAACCGCTCTGGATATCGAGGATATACGCACAGGATGTCTTGTGAGTATTTGCAGCGGTAGTTTATAGGAGAACTTGATTGACCTAACACTATGCGTGTGCTTCAGGACTTTTTTGATGAATATAGACTAGGAAACACTACTGAAGGGGGCCAAGGGGCATCAGATGAAACCCGACGCGACCTGGCGTCGCTTCCCCCTCCAGTCAGCGCGTGCCCCCACAAAGACTCTGAATCTACCAAGGAGCCACGTTCTTCCTACACGTCGCCCCGCAGCATGATTCCAGCGAGTCCCACGCTCAAACCGTCTCTCAGTCCCGTGAACTGGTCCAAGGTCGACTTGAGTTAGTACCCAAACCCAGTCGCCTTCTATATTCACATATATTCACTCAGGATCAACACCAGCCCATGTCCCCGTTCCACCGGGCTCCCCTGGAGTCTCTTCTTCGTACTTCGATTATCGCGACTCGACTTTAGGAGTTGATGGATCCGTAATGTCACCGTCGAACGACACGACCAGTCGTGATCCTCCTGATCTTCCCTCCGACACCCATCTCAGTATTCCCCACCCCATGCCAGATTTTCATGACCGCCGAAAAGAACCCTGGGAGAGCCCGAGTTTTCCAAGTGGTTCACTAGAGGATCCATTCAAAGTGGATCCTATCTTGTATGGTCCTCACGAACCTCCAGTCGAACTTCAAGGGGATCACATTGAATCTTGTCCCTCATCCCCGATTACACCTCCATCAGAGCCTCTACATACACACGCCCCTACTGCCCATTCTCTGAATGATAGTGTCCCAGGCGAAGGTAGCGATGACATGACGATCCCACAATACCTCAATACCCTGTATGACGAATTCGAACCGGAGCACGTTGCCACATCACCCCTTCGGCCAACACCAAGTCCTGGCCTCGCCCGATCCATGGCTTCGAGCGAAGCCGACGCTCTGCTCGCCGAAACCCACTTACTCCAAGATACCCTCTCTACTCCCGATGAAACCTCCCAGCTCGACCGGACGCTTACTCCCAGTGTCATTCATCGCATAAAATCCGAGCTTATGAGTATATCCCCCCNGAATGCTGTCTCCTCCAGTGCAACGACCGTTGACTGTCGACCCCTCCGACCTTGGACCCCTTTCCCCTCTTACCTCCTTGTCACCTACCCCTTCCTCTACCCCAGAGCCAACATTCCGAGTCTCGACCTCCATGGAAAAGGGTACTCTCCAAGCTTTATCTGCACCTTTAGTCGGGCGGTTTGGATCCAAGTTTGTCGGCGAGGCGCACACGAAGAAGCACCCTGCTGCTACGCGTATTAGGAAGAGGAAGAACAAGGTGATACTTGATTCAGAAGAATCGGAGTCTGAGATACCCGCCAAGCGTGCTAGGCTTTCAGACGACGAATCCGAGGCTCCTGTGTCATGGCCGATGTTGACTACAATGGATAACAATTTGGTTCGAAAGGTGAATGAATATCCCTGCACCATCTAATGTATCGTTTAGACTGACTTTACCTGGTAGGTCGTTTGCTGTGATGCGTACGCACACGTTCGCCCCGTCGTCTGTGCCAGAGCAAAGCTCACTTCCTAACCTTTAGCTGCTTGCATTGGTACCACTATGGCTGTGTTGGCATCCTTGACAAGAGCGACAAGAGGATCAAACGCAGTGCCGTGTTTTTGTGCCCTGTATGTGTAGCCAACCCGTAAGCCTGTTCGTCCATTTCGAAGCGGCGCCCTTCGCCTAACTGCTCCTTTTTCGTTTTAGACGGACCGCCCTACGTGAGTAACAATCAGGATCACTCCTCTAAAATGTGATGCATTTTTCGTGCAGAGCGGCGTCCCAAGAAGGACGATCCACCCTCCGTATGTTCCCGCGAAGACTGCAATCGCGTCTGTGCAGAGTATCACGTCGCTGGCATCATCGGAAAGGGAATTTCCCCCTCCGACGAGCAAATCAAGTGGCTTATTAAGTGGGAAGGGTGCGGTATCTTTTCTGCCATGCTCGTCTTTTCAACCGTTGACTTTCCTCCGTCTGAAGATACTCCATCCTTGAAGCCACTTGGGAAAGTGAAGATGCTATCGCCGACCTCGATGGCTTGGTCGCGAAGTTCGAACGAGCGGTTAAGAAGGAAAGAGGTGCTTCCTACATTCATGAGTTATCACCCGATCGTCCTCTCCTGCTTTTGGAGGCAGAGAAGGCCGGGTGGTGACTACCTTGACCGACATCTCTCCCGCGTCCCATGTCCTTGTGACATTTCCTTTATGCTCATGCTTTCCCCATGCTTTTGTCGTGCTTTCTTGACCTTTCTTGCTCCAGTTTTATGTTAGTAATATTCCCTAAGTGATTATGTGTACGTCCTTGTAGTGTAAACTATAGATTGCCAAACCGGAGATAACATATCGTTCCAGAGACACAGTACATGGATGACTGAGAAGATTCATAGTTCGATGTGGTCAGGTGTATGTATGGGTGGATTTGGTTCCTCCGGGGCCTCAGGACTCGTCGTCGATATAGCCGATGCAGATAGTGTCGTAGCAACTGATGCTGCCACAGAGCTTGCGACCAGTGTTGAACTAGGAATCAAGATGCTAGTCAGCACGTCAGTCAACCCTCCCTTCTCCGCTTGACCGAGTACGTCCGGAGATACTTGCGGTGCCCCACCGCTAGGTAAGAATCGAGTCCACCAAAACGCTATTCGTAGCCCACGATCCAGTATTCGAACTTTGACGATGAAGAGCACGACAAGGATGAAGAATGCGAGAGCTGAGAGGATGAGGAGGCGGTCTATCCAGTCTGCTTTCTCGAGGGCGGTGATGAGGTGTTTTGAGGTTCCCATGAGGTTCGTGAGCGTGTCGTGGGTTGTGGAGGTGGTACGTAAGGATGCCGAGGACGCGTCTAAGAGGGGTAGACGTGAACGAAGCGATGATTGGCGAGGTGAAGAGGCGTACCTAGCATTTGGGTGGTCAAGACCGAACGTTCCAGCTCGCCTTGCATCAAGGTCATGGTCCGCCGCAACGCGTCGGTAACATCATTATTGGCTTTCATGAGTTTGTCTTCCCTGTTGTAGTCTGCGTTAGCTGGGGGCACCGACGAGGAGCAAACATCTCCACATTTTTTNCGTTTGGATCCCTTTTCTCCGTCGTAGATATACCATTGGAACGCAATAACTCATCCCGGTTCGACATGGCTTGCGAGTCGATGAGTCGTTTCGATGTCAATAAAGCACCTCGTGCTTCTTGCTTCAGCCTAAAGGTAAGCCCATCAATCCCATCCCCCTAAGCATGGCAAGCAGACATACTTGGCAAGACTTTCTTGAAACTCTAAGACGATAGCACTCAAGTCTCGCCGTGCTTTTGGACTCGACTGGTCATCCACGAGCATTTCCAAGCCCTAGACACCTCAAGAATGGGCTTTATTCAAAAAAGCAAAGGATATACTGACTCACTTGTACTTCTCTTGAAAGCGTCTCGATGTCTTCCCTCAATTCCCCAGAGAGCTTTTGCTGGAGTGATAATGGCCCAGCGCATGTTCTCAGGCGAGGAAGCTGAAAGTTTGAGATGTCGGTTTGGTGTCGCCTCGCAGATTCAATTATACGAGTCGCCTCATCGTCGTATGTCTCAGGAATGGGAGGCATCTATGTGGTGAGATTGGCAGACTTGCACGTTGTGGCGCGTGCGCATTTGGCAGTACTAGTGGCACTGACCTGGCACGTCGTCTCCCCTGTATCACGTGACATCCAGCATAAGGGCGAGTTTTGACCGATTTACTTCCTAGTACTCTTCTTCTCCAACCACCATCACATCCCACTTTGCTGCCCGCTGGCTCAGGCAGTCACTAAAATACCTCCACATCTACTACTTCTTGGCGCACAATGGCTTCTATATCATCTAGTCCACCTCGCGCAGCCCCAGCAAAGTATGCGACACCTCTCGGAACACGCTGGGCGAAAGAAAAGGCTCAGGCTGGCGGTAGCTCTGCGTTCGACCTCCCCTCTGATCCTTCTCGGATTGGACCTTGGATACTAGGCGAGTGTATCGGAAAAGGCGCTTCTGGACGTGTAAAACTCGCTAAGCATGTTTCGACTGGACAACTCGCTGCAGTCAAGATTCTTCCTATCGCTCCTCTTCGCAACTCTAGGCATTCGATGGCGACCGCTCAAGCTAAGCAAGACAAACAGCGCCTTGGCATTGACAGAGAAATTACGATGATGAAACTCATGGATCATCCCAATATTATGCGCATATATGATGTCTACGAAGGCGAGAGGGAGCTCTTTCTTGTTTTGGAATACGTGGAAGGCGGCGAACTCTTCGATTTTCTTGTTAACCGCGGGCGTCTTCCTCCTCTCGAGGCACTGATCTACTTCAAGCAAATCATCTATGGCTTGAACTACGCGCACACCTTTTCCATCATTCATCGCGACCTCAAGCCCGAAAATATCTTGATTCAAAACCTCAACCCACCTCTCATCAAAATCGCCGATTGGGGCATGGCCGCCTTTGCTCCTCCATCGTTACAGCTGGAAACGTCCTGTGGATCGCCTCATTACGCTAGCCCCGAGATTGTCAACGGCGAGAAATACGAAGGCAACGCTACCGACATCTGGAGCTGCGGTGTTGTCCTATTTGCACTCCTTACTGGCAGGCTGCCTTTTGACGACAAGAACGTTCGTACTCTACTTGGAAAAGTTCGCTCTGGAAAATTTGAAATTCCCGCCTGGATCGACCCTCTTGCCCGAGATCTGATATCCAGGATGCTTGTGGTCGACGTCCATAAGAGGATCACCGTAAGCCAATGTCTGTCTCAACCGCACCTTTTTACTCATTTACTTGTCGTTTTGTAGATACCAGAGATCCTTTCTCATCCATGGTTGGTCTGCCCGAACCCTCCTGCGTCTGCGATGTCTCTGTCGGTGATAGCGCGGAACCCGCCTCTGCCACCATCGCCTTCCACACTGGCCACTCCTCTTCAGTCTCCGGAACATGTAGACCCCGAGCTTCTGGCTTCTCTGCGGATCATCTGGGGTCGACACGCTGACGATCAAGGCCTCTGCATCATCCAAGATCTGTGCAGCCCGCCCGGAGAAGGAACTTTAGCGAAGGCATTCTACTTCCTGCTTGGGAAGCATCGCGACCGTGTCTTGGCCGAGCACTCCCAAGAGGACAAAGAGATGCACAAGTTCAGGAAGGAATGCGAGTCAGCCTTTGGTCCGCCGTCAGAAGGAAGGCAGCTAGCCCCCGGAGCGGCGCGTCCTCCTATCAAAAGAGCTTCGACCGTACACGCGACTGTCTCTCACACTCATACCGACGGTAAACATGCACAAGCTCCACATGGCCATGTATATGCTCCCATCCCTCGACGGGCACCTGCAGCGCGTAATCTACTTATTCCTCCTGCGATGGCCCGCGGTTCAGGCTCGTCTGCTTCTACGTCCAGGTCTCGGCCTCGCTCTCCCGCTGGTCCTAGGCAACTTCACGGCGTTCACTCATCCACTGGTGTTCCTTCTACAGCACGACCGATTTCGCAGCATGGTGAACCTATTCGACCGCCCTCACGGCCTGCCGGACCCAGAAGAGGAAATACTTACTCGTATCACCCTCGACTCGCTGAATCTGCTGTGGTCTTCCCTCCTCGCGCTCAGGCTGACCCGGCCAATGATGCAACACCACGGATTCGGTCTCGCTCTCAAACCTCTGCAGCCTATCCGGTGATCGACAACACCACAGCTAGATCTGTTACTCCAGTGGTTCCTCCCCGTTCTTCAAATGCGGAACTGCAACAGTTTATGAACGATATATCTCAAAGAGTGAACGACCTTACGGAGCAGCCCAAGCACACTGAACATAAACGCCACCAAGACAAAGAGAACCAGGCTCCTAGGGCCGATCCCAGTTCTGACAAGGTTGGTAAAGGTCATCGGGGACTGGGACTTAGCGGCAAAGAAATCTCGAATGTGGTCGAATCGGTTACTGAAGTAGATGGTCGCCAGAAGGCGGCGGGTAAAGCCAAGAGGAGACGTGAGTACTCGACTTGTGAGGTTGTCTTGAACATGTACTAATTCCTTTACAGCGCCTACGATGGACTTTTCCTCCCAGAAAACCACCGATGACTGTCTTGCTTCGCCTATCTTGTTATCACCACCTTTGTCGGCTAATGAGGTTGCCTGTAATCGACAATCCCGAGCTCGATTTTCAGCATATGGTCCTCCCAAACTCAGCAGCGTCGCATCACCTGTCGTCGGCGAATTCAAGGGCTGGTTCTCTAACTTATTCAACTGGAAGGGGAATCACCACGCGGGAGCTGCAGACTACTTTGGTAGCTGTGGAAATGGCGCTGATGTCCTCTACTCTCCTTTGGACATCGTTCCTACCCGTGTGGAAGTGGAGAGGTATATGGAGGATGAATTGGGAGTTGTCATCGAGGGCATGAGCAACAAAACGGGCGGTATCTCTGGTCAAGCCCAATCGCGGGTGCAGTCTAGTGCGGACCAGGACAGCTGGAGGATTCTCAAGTGCAAGGTGGAGGATGTCAATCCTCGGAGCAAGTCGTTGGGCCTCAAGTCGGTCCGCTTTCGGGTAGAGTTTAATACCTTGCGTGGTCGGCAGCGCGGTCCCATACCCTACGGCAGCAGCACTCGTTCGTCTGCCCTACTCTCTCCCGACCTCTTGGCCACACCCAAGCCTGTTGCTAGTGCCAGCCAATCAGGCCACGATCTTTCTTTCGAGGCGTCGCCCTTGTCGCCCTACCTCACCGCTGTCGTGCTCGTCCATGAGAAAGGGTCTTCCTCGTCATTCAAGGCTATCTGGAGGCTGCTGAGGGAGAGGTATCCCGCCCAGATAAAGACATCGCGAACGGTTGGTCCGGGGAGGGATTGCATGCTTGTGGACGATGTAAGTTCCAAGGTGATGGTGTATTAGCTGATATTTGCGCACCTCTTTTACTTCTTTATGGGCTCTCTGATGGGACGGAATGGCAGAACACAAAACAATGTACTATGTAACCTGTACCACAAATACTACACACGACAGAAACCTAGACAATAACTCAACGGCTTCATGGCTATTCACAACTTCATCCGTGTCAGACAGCAAAACGGTCCAACAATTGTGTTCCTTCAAGAACGAACACCTTCATTCGGCAACCAAAATCAATGGGACAAAATAGGAAGAGACGAAATACAGTAAGAATTAGCTAGACAACAGTGAGGCAGGCAACAAGGGAATAGGAACAAGTATCATACAAAACTCTACTGGGACTTTAGCTGAGCTGTAGCTGTGTTCCGTCTGGTACAGGTCCCGCATTACCGTTCAACGGCGTAGCGGTAGGAACTTCTGCCACCTGAGGACCTTGACCGGTGGTGCCAAGGTTCGCATTCGCCACCATGTTCACCACATTCTGGCCGGCTGCTACACCCCCATTCTTCACGATCTCAGCTTTGACATTATCCAACATCTTCTTCAAGCCTAACCTCTCGGAGATCAATGCCACCCTCGCACTTTCTAATCCCTTCCTTTCCTCTTCCAAAATATCCTCGAGCTCATCGAACTGAGCCATCTTCAATTCGAGTTTCGTTAGAGTGAGCTTGATGAGGGATGCCAATGTGCTGCGAATCTGTGTGTCTTCTGCGTCGGCGAGGGATTGGGCGGCTTTTGCAGATGATTTGAGAGCGAGGTTAGCTGCGCGGACGACTTTGGAGTGCGGAACGGTGGGTGTTGGCTTTTTGGGCGGGGAGTCGACGGACATGGCGTCGGGTGCTGATGAGGACGCTGGAGGTTGTTCCGACTGTTGATCGGATGACTCTTCAGTGGTGACGTTTTCCATCGTTGTGTCTCCGTCCTTCGCACCGTCCTCACCCTCCGTGGTTTCTCCGTTGGCAGTAGCCACATCTTCCTTCTTGTCTGGAGCGACGATTTCGTGGAGTGCGGTTTTCGCGGCTTCAGCCGCCACACCAGGAGCGACAACACCAGCAAGGAAAGCGACGACACTCATCACTGGATTGTCCGCTTGTTCGAATGGGATCCGGCTAAACCGTAACGGTCCCATCGAGCCCTCCGTAGCAAGGTAGGGATCCTCTATTGGCAGTTCCAAGAACTTGCGAATACACTGCTGCGACGTCCGTGTGCCGACATGTTCTTCTATCCGCGACCAGTCGTCATCATACATCTCAACTCCCTCGAGCAATAGTAAGAGCTCCTGGTCCGACCAGTCATCGTTGGCAGAGTTGCCGTGCGAGACGCCGACGGCCCCAACGGAGAGCTTCACAAAGTCGCCGCTAAACATCGTCGACGGGAACCGTCCACCCAGGTAACAGGGCGGACAGACGCAAAACTTTTTCTCTTTCAGAGAATGGTAACGAACTGCCGTGCAATCAGCACCGCAGGTATCACAAGAGTAAGTCAAGTTGGCGCCTGGTCGTGTGGAAGCACCATTGGCAAGAGCAGCCGCTTCAGCGGGGGTAATTTGTTTTGATGCTTTGGCGGTGGTTTGGTATATGTTGGAACGGAGTTCAAGGGAGGCTGATGGTGGTGGCTTCGCTACGCCGTTCGCTGCGGCGGCGCCGGGGGCAGCACCATTAGTAGGACCGCGGTTGGGAGGGCGAGTTCCGGGGTGTAAAGATTGTAGGCCGCGTGGTGTATCGAGTATGACGCGGAAATGATCGGTGAACGGGGGAGCCAATGCAGCTGGTCGCGCCTCCGGGTCAATCTACGTGCATCTTCGATGAGAAAGCAAGGTCACTTCTGCAACATGAACCGCACACTCACCTGGTAATTGATCAATCCCCATTGTTCCAAGAAAGCATGGACGCGCATTATGGCGCAAACATCTCCAGCCAGATTTCTACGACAAGCGGTGACGGTGAGATATTCTGTCGGCCTAAGACGATACGTGTTAATCATGAAGTCGCGGTAATCCTTGTATATCGTTGGTGTCTTAGACCTATTCCGCGAATTGAAAAACTCGGGCAGAGCGCGCTTCTCGACGTTATGGATTTTCGACATATCGAACCAAGCTGAATACGAGGGGATGATGATTTCGTGTGTTTGAGCAGCGAGATATTTCCTGGCTTGTTCTTCTAGTTGAAGACGAGCCGCCTCGACCTGCGCTGGGTCTTCATCATCGTTCTCGTCGCCGGAGTCCTCACCCATGGAAACGTCCCCTCCATCGTCGTCGTCCCCCTCAGCCTTCAGTAACCTGACTTTCGCGCCTTCTTCCGTTGGACCAGATGTCGAGGAGTCAGGGGGAGGGAGGTTGCCGATGTCGCCACCTTGCACTGGTTCTAGCTCCCCTCGCTTTCCAGGTGCGTTGTCGGGGTCGACGGGGCTGGCGCCTTGATTTTGGGGTTGCACAGACAGTCGAATTCGCTTCGAGTCCGTCGACGCTCCCGGTGACGGCGATCCAGAGCGTTTTGGTGAATGCATGTCGGAGCGAAGAACGCGAACTTCAAGTTATGATCAAGTTGCAGTGGAGGAGTTTGTCATCGCTTGAAACCCAAGCCATTGGCTTTGTAAAACTCCCACGGGCCACGATTTCGGATTCCGCGAGCGCTTACACGAAATCACCTTTTTGCACGATCTGGTGGCAATGATTGGCTGAAGTTGGGCTGAAGCAAGGCTGAAGAGTCGGAATTATTGTGGACATTGCTCCATACTACTACTACAAATAATGCTACTCGTACAACAATATCAAGGCCAATACGAAGAATCTAAACACCTGAATTTATGAAGAGAGACAAGTCCGAAACGTATCGTCCATGCAATTTTTGATTTGAGTTTTACTTGGTCATGTCGAGAACGACGCGACCAGCGACTGTGCCTTTGGTGAGACCATCGTAGACACTAGGAAGAAGACGAAATCAGGATCTCCGCAAAGGTAGAAAGAGGAAGTGACGCACCTCTCAAGGTCTGACAGGCCCTTGAGGACATATATACACTTGACTTGGCCACGAGCAGCGATGTCAATAGCCTCCCTGGCATCCTGTCTGTTTCCGACGTAAGATCCAAGGATGCTGATGCTCTTGAAGACAGTGAAGAAGATTGAGGCTTCCAAGCCGGCTTGTCCTGGGAGACCAACGACCATGAGAGTACCTCCGCCACGGAGGTAATCTACGGCTTGTGTGTATCCCGAAGGCGAGGCAGTGGTGACGACAGCTGAGTGAGCACCCTCTCCTCCGGTGGCGGCCTTAACATCGGCGACGATATCTTTGGATTCCTTGAAGTCGATCCAGACATCAGCGCCGAGTTCGAGGCAAAGCTTCTTCTTCTCTTCGCCGCTATCAATGGCGATTACACGAAGACCACGGACTTTGGCATATTGGATGGCTATTAAGGGCATGTACGTTAGCGAGCACATTGGTCGAGTTAAAACAAGGTTCACGAACCAAGATGACCGAGGCCTCCTCCAGCACCTGGAAGCACAATCCAATCACCGGCTTCGGTCTGGCTGTATTTGATAGCACGGTAAACAGTAACACCCTGGATACATCGTGAGCACAACCGAAACAAAGGCTATATAAGTTAGTACATACAGCGCAAAGGATGGAGGCGGCCGCGTTGGAGTCGATTCCGTCTGGGATAGGGGTGACATGGTTGACGAAAGAAACAACGTATTCGGAGAACGTTCCGTCTACATTGAATCCGCTAAGTTTAGCATCGGGGCAGTCTACGTTATAAATAACAGTCAGGAACGTCAGGAAAGGCGAGGCAAGCCCGGAAATCACGTACTTTGTTCACGCCCTTTTCGGCAATGTTCGCAATTGAGACATCTTTGCAAAGAGCACATTTCAGGACATTTTATACAAGGCGAGAAGGGAAGTAACTTACGAGTTGGCCAACCACTTGATGCCGACACGTTCGCCAACTTTGACAGGGGAAAGGGGAGTGTTGTTACCGATGGCTACGATGGTGCCAACACCCTCATGTCCGCCAATCAAAGGGGTATTGGCTTTGAGAGGCCAATCACCCAAGGCGGCGTGGAGATCGGTGTGGCAAACGCCAGTGCAGTCGAGCTTGACAAGACATTCGCCAGGAGCGAGGTCGGCTTGTGTCTTGACAGGGACTTCCTTAATTTCGACGGAAGCACCAGCTGAAGCGACGACAGCAGCTTTCTGCTTAGGCGGGATGGTGAATTGAGTAGACATTGGTCTGAAGGAGATGTTTAAGGGGAAGTGAGGAGGTTGTGTGTGGTGGTGGAGAAGATGTAAGGTGGTTGGGGAGTAAGGAGATCGATGGAAAAGGCGGCCACTATTTATGCCTCTTGCTATCATAATCCGAGTGCTTGAAGGAAATGGCTCTTAGCGGTAGTGGCGTAGCGAAATTTCCGAAGTGTGGAATAATTATCGCAAGGCTCTGTCAGGCTCGCTCAGGGGGAAGAGCTCCCCTCTCGGGCCCAGACCCGGGTTTTCTGCAGTCGAAATACAACTCCCGCCATCAGTTTCCAGACTCACCCCGGCCTTTGCGTACGAAATGGGGAGAGGGATGTTTCGCCGTCGCAGGGATATTATCGCTAGGCAATGCAAGAACTTGTCCGGAACACCGCAGTTTCTGCCATCTTATCGCGGAAGGCCCAGATGAGGGTCTGGAACCTCGCGACAAGCGGTCGGCCATGATGTGAACTGGACCGCCCCCAAGCATGCGCACGACCACGACCAGCGAATGACAAGCTTGTGGTGCTCCTCCAAGGATTTCGGTGAGAAGGGTTCGTCTGATCAATAAAGGGTACTTCGTTATCAAACCGATAAGGAATCCACAATCGATCGAGAAATTATAAACTCATCCGTTGGCATTACAGGGCTCTATATCGATCCACCTTTGTTCCTCCGAATAAGCTTCACGGGCACGTTGGCGACACCAAGCGTGAGCACCAAGTTCGCGTCCATAACTCTGGCACGCCACGTATCTTTCGTCTCTCCGCCTTGCAGCAGTGGTTCAACACGCCAATCGCGCAGCAACATCGTCAACCAGCAAACCGATTCCGTGATTGCGAACTTACGGCCAAGACACATTCGCGGACCTGTATAACGCACGATTGCATCGCGAATACGGGGCCCCGGGAGTCAGCTGGATGACCCCACGGAGAGGCAGTCTCCACTCACCAACGCTAAAAGCTGTAAAACTCTCCGACTCGTTCGAAACACCTTCCCATCGCGAGGGCTTGAACTTCTCAGGCTCGTCAAAGTATCGAGGGTTGTATTCTGTTGCCCAATTTTAGCATGGTGACCAAGCCAAGGAGGCTTTGATCGAAATCTAATGCCGCGCGATCGAGGAAAGGACTTACGAACTCCAACCATATCGACAACAACCTGCGTCATTTGATCATGGTGAGTTTACCCGTCATCGCTAAACCGACTCAGCTGACCTGTGTGCCTTTGGGAATAGGGACTTCTTTGCTTCCTTCCACTCCCACAGGATTAGGCATCGTGATCACGGTATCTTCGTGCGCTTCGCGGATCATCAGATGGCCTGCCGCTATTTCGACGGAGACAAAAGTACGGGCAGCCGTTTTAAGTGACAGTTCTATTTGCGATGAAGGGGCGAACGCACGGAACATTCGGAGCGATTCATAGAACACCGCAGTAACTTTCGTGAGTTTTGGGTAATCTTCCATTGTCTAGAGGATGTAAAGTAGGGGTTAGTAGGCGATAATGGGAGATTGCATGAGGTATGGCATATAATTATAAGTCTATCAAAAAGACCTGTACGTACTGGATCCCGGTCGCGTCCTACCACTTTCGTAATTTGCTGGACAACATCTTCCTGGATATCTGGATATAGACTCAAGAACCCTAGAGTCGCAGCCAACGTATGTGCGGTAGTTTCTAGTGGGAAAGGGACCGGGATTAGAACTCCACCCGTTGGAAATAGACTACAGAGGAGGACGTACCATGTCCAGCAAACAGCATGATAAATACGTTCCCAATTAACTCTTGATCGCTCAACTGCAGCTTCTGGTTTTCAGACTCGTTGGCAGCAACGAGCATGCTGAAAGCATCGCGTCCAAGGGCACCCTTGACATCGGAGGTAAGCGCCTCCTTGCGCTCTTCCACTTGCTCACGCATGAACCGAGCAAGCTGTTCATGCGCAACTCGACTGTCCTGAATCCTGGAAATGAATGACATCATTATCAGAACCGGCACTACAATCACGATAGCTGAATATACATACCATTTAATAGGAAGCTTCCAGACCCACTTCGGCGCGGAAATAGCAAATATGTGCGTGTCGGCGACGGTACGCAGAGCTTCTTGTACAGACATGCTGCCATCGGGAAGTCTAGCGGGGGTAGACCAGTCGAAAGGGAAACCAAAAGCGCAATGTCCGAGTACCAGAAGRGCAAGTTTGAAAGTGAGCTTCTGAACGACTGGAACCTCGGCTACGTCGGCATTCTCCCAACCTTCGGCAGTGATCATTTCTCTGTAAGTCCTTAGTGTCTGCTCCCACACAAGATTGTATCTAAGATGTCGTGTCAGGCGTTGTAAGTTGAGTTGCAAAGAAGGGGNCGTACAGGCTGTTGTTGAAAGCTGGCCCCATCACCCGTCTGTGCTTCCTCCACATATCTCCGTCTGCAGCGACAAGATTCATTCCCCATAATCTAGAAAGAGCATCCGTAAGCACTACGCCTCTGTATGAAAGGGCTAAAATCGCACAAAAGAGCTCGACTCGCGTGCTCAGGCTTGACAAAGTCAGACTTGTGTCCTCCACCGATAACCTGGCGAGCCACTTCAAGGCTAGAGGTATAGAAACCAGGTGGCCCCGCGAGCCACGGGACAATCGAGAACGTCTCATCCTTGGAATAGGCTTAAAATAACGACCAAAGTAGAGCGTGTGCGCTTAGCACAAAATAAGTGGAACGGCGTTACGTTACGCACCACTAAATCTGTACTGCCAAGGAAACTTCATCCCAACGTTCCACCATGTCGTTGGGAGAATGGCTCCCGGCATGGCCAGTGGCCAGAATGGTATACGCCTCCCAGGGTGGTAATTTACGGCCTGTACATGGGGTTTTCAGTACCAAATATCAATTGAGAGCCCGTGTGCCCAACCTTCAGACCCTGAATCAGCTTCAGAATCCTGGAGACAATGAAGATGGACGATGCAGCAGCGACGACCTGCAGCATCGTGACGTCGAGCACCATTGTTTACGGGGGGGGATTCGGAGACGTGGGTAGTGATGCATTGATGTGCCATTTTTATTGGATTCCCAAGGGAAACAGTGACGACGGACCTTGCACAACAAATTTGAAGGCCTGAGTAATCCCGATGGAAACGCCAACGGAAAGAGTTAGGAGCCATAAAATAGTTAGGGGTAACATCATAATCATTCAGACCTGGCTAACGGAAGTGTTACACATTTAGGCGTATAGAGGAGATCACTTCAAAGCTTCCATGTCGCCTCCGAAAAATGCTCGCCTCTCTGATTCGAGTTCCGACAACGGTTCTTCCACTTCATGCTAATGCATACATGACCGTCATTGAGCACTATGTACGCTTCGTCAAGGCACTCATGGAAACTCACCAGCTTGGCGAGATGGCTTGAGCTGTTAATATCTCCAACCTTGACTCTCAGTTTGGGAAGGGTATCGGCGACCTGTACGTCGGATGCCTGTGGAGTCAACGGTCAGACCTGCCCAGTAGACACACAGATCAGTTCATACCCTTGAAGAGATGGAAACCCTGGTCCAAGCCGTATTCTTGAGACCAGTGTACGACCTGTTACTAATATGTTCTGGATCCAATCGTGTGAGAGTCCGAATTAGCTCCCCGATGCACAAACCATGGCTTGTAACCGCGACATGAAATTCGTTGTCCGTGTCGCCATGGGTTTCAAGATGGCTGAAGATGGTCTCCAAGAGCGCCTCCTCACTTCGCTTCGCAAGATCATCGATACTTTCACCTCCTGGGAACTTCTCGTGCTTTTCAAGAACTGGGTATACCCCATTTTTGAAATGTTCTTCGAGGGTTTTATTTGGGTCTCTATTGAACGTCCAGGGGTTCCCCTCGGCGACCCCAAAGTGTTGTTCCCGTAGTTTTGGGTTGACAACTATCGTAGCCGGCGGCGAGGGCTGGAACGTATGGAGGGCTTTCGCCGTTTGGTGTGCCCTCAAAAGGTCCGAGGAATAGATTGCGTCGAAACGCATGGTCGCCATATGCCTTCCTAATGCTTTCGCTTGCTGCGAGCACATTTAAACCAAGGAAGAAATGGGTGTTATTTCAACCGCTCACTTTGTTTCCTGTTGGCGATCTCAGCTACCGACAATGGGTGAGCATAATGAGACTCACCAAGCTCCGAAAGAGGTGCATCTTTCCACCCAGCCCAAATCGATTTCTAGGAAGTAGTTCAACCGCAATGTCCTGAGAGCACACAGGCACAACGTCCTCGGTCGCACTAGTACTTACCAGATTGTCAAGAGATTCCCCATGACGGATCTATGGGCGCCAACAGTTAGCTGCAGATGGAGGGTAAGCTTGAGGCAAAGTCGGATAGTCCACTCACGAAAGTGATGACGATCATTACAACACTTCGTTGACCACAGATATTATGGACTTCGTCTCTTTCTCGTTGAATTATATGTTTAGTTGTTGGATGACTCGAACTTGAGGTGCATCATGTTTGCAATGTGTTTCAAGCAACGTGGAGATAACGTTTACTGATCCACTGAGATCCGGCATTGGCCCGGTTAGCTCAATGCCGCATCGATTTCCGACTGTCGATGTCGCGGGAGATATGAGTTGCTTGCATCCCGAGATGCTCTGTCGGTTGACCCAATCTTGAACGACGCGGCAACTTGCAACTCGAGGGACATCCCTGCACATACTTGGGATTGGCCGTTCCAGGAGGAAGGGTGTGGATACTGGGAGTGCGAAATCTCTCAATAGGTGGAGTGCGCACGCTAAAAANGAGTAAAAGGAAAGCAAGAAGCCTACTTTTACCGCCAAGTTCAGCGACCACGAAATTTACCCATGGCAGGAGACCCCTGAATAAGTCGATCACGTGGTCGAACTGTCTTAACTCGAGATTTCATCTAGCAAATTCTGCGGAAATCCATTGCTTACCGAATATACAATCTTTCTCCCAAACCACCACCTTCTCTTGCGCAAGAGCCTCTTTGAATACCCACCTTTTCAAACAATACCTAAGAGCCTTCATGGCCGACGTTGGTCGAGGTTTACCATTGCTGAGCGGTCCGCCGCCACAAGTGCCAGAGTCAGATGGAGCGTGTAGGAAATGTAGCAAAGAGTTTAACATCATATTTGCGAGGTCGAGGAGGTGTAACCACTGTGGTACGTCCCCCCTCTTGTCATCGATCATCGCACCACACATGTTCTAGGATACACCTACTGCCACAGTTGCACCGACTTCTTGGCCTTGATGCCTCGGGGCGGACACGACTCAGGATACGATTCACAGAATGTCTGTGCCTATTGCATAGAGTATCTGGGCAGTTGAGTTATCTGGGTTACTTTCGTCACGGTGGACGCTTGACTAATACAGCTACTACTAGTTACCGCCGCAGGACGGGGCCAACTACGGTCTATGCCGTTGGGAAAGCTTCGTAAGTATGTCAATGCTTACAATATCAAAGTTGGGCGTGTGGTTGAGAAGGACGACCTCATCGACCGAATAATGATGGCGAGGGTAAGCGGATGAGTGGACGTTGACGCAACATGATGCTTACGCCCTGCTCTCAGGGACCTAACGGATGCCTTTCTCCTGAATGCGAAGTAAGGACAACATGTTATACATACAATAGATGCCACTGACTGGGAGGACAAGGCATTTTACAGGAGATATTCTGTTCCCGCACGACCGGATGGCACGCGGCCACGAGGCTTATTCTCTTCTCGTACCCAGAATGACCTCCCTCCGGCGACTACTCAAACACCAAGACGACAGGCTACGACAGAGTTTGCAAGGCCGGACCTTGCGCCTGACGACCCTCCACCGGTGCCACCGCGATACCAACCGCCCCCTGGCCCGCCTCCAGGATACAGACAACCTCCAACGACGCCTCCTCGTTCACAATACTATCATCAACCACCTCCTGTGCCACCCCGTCCTCAGGCACAGCCGCCGCCTCCAAATACTAATACCCGGCCGTGGCCTGGAAACAACCAACCGTATGCAAATCTTTCTGCCTCACGTTCATCTCATAACCTTCATACGTCGCCGAACATGGCCTCTAGTTCGACTCCACCACGGCCTCGAGCTGCATCTACCTCTCCTGAGAATAGAGTGCCTAGCTCACCTCCACCACCTCCACCGCCCGATCTAAACGAGCTTTTGTCAATGACCGATGATTCAATCGCTGCCCTCTCTATTGGGAGCCTCAAATCTATTCTATTTCGCAACCATGTGGTCGCGAGAGGTATTATAGAGAAGGCGGAACTAGTGAAAAAGGTCCGCGATCTCGTGGACAATGAACGTCGAGTACGCGAGCGCGCGGAAATCCAGCGTCAGATGGAGGAACAGGCAGAACAAGAGCGCATCCAACAAATGATTGCAGAAGAAGAAAGATGCAGGAGGGAACAAGAGGGTGCGCAAGAAACAGGCAACGGCGAGACTGCCTCTCCTTCCGATGACGCGTCGGTTGATGCCGACGGCGATTCTAAGATGGAAGGTGCAGCAAAGCCCATTCCCAAGCCCACGCCCTCAACCACGCCCTCAAAGGCACATATCTCGGCTTTCGAGCGCAATGGTCTTTGCGTCATTTGTCAGGATGAAGAAGCTAATATTGCAATTGTCGACTGCGGGTGAGTTCTAAGACTATTCCCTTCATTTCTCTTGTTCTGACGGCCTATCATCGAATCGCAGTCATATGGCCATGTGTAGAGGGTGCTCTGACCTCGTCATGGCTAGCTCTCGCGAATGCCCGCTCTGTCGCACGCGAATCGTGACAGAAGCCAGATTACTCCGAATATTTAAGACTTAAATTTCTACATCATTCTATGTAATTCTTAGACCTTGGACTTGTTCTCTAGGATAGGCTTCACCGACGTGTACATTAGTACCTAATCATATTGTTGTAGGAACTTTAGAAGGTTAGCGATAGAATCTTGAAGAAAAGGTTCCTGTCTTTTGATGGGCGGAACACGCATTCATTCGCTCGTAAACGAGTCCGCCAGCGTGTCCGTAATCAAAATGGAACGTTGAAGAAGGTTTCGTTCTTAGACCTGAAATATCCGTGGCTGCCAGGCTATCGGAGGAATTTTCGAAGCAAGCCCCTGAAAGCCTCAGGCTGACGTGCGTTGGATTCTTTGTTCCACCTACCACGAATTGCCTTTCCAGCGATCTTCTAGTACCTACCCGGGTTTCAATCTTATGCCAGAGGTCACCACCCTTACGGATTCTGCTGCGCAAGGTGCTTTCAAACGACGAAAGCGATCTAACAAGCGTGCAAACCCTCCACAGCCCAGCACCAGTACACTTCGGCCATGCCTTTTTGAACGACTTCCTCTCGAAATCCTCGCTGAGATCTTGAAGCAATGCTCGTCTACTAAAGACCTGCTTTCGGTTGCACGGTGCAGCAAACATCTCTGCTCGACGTTGGTCTTCCAAGGAAATGATTTTATCTGGAAATACTGTCACGCACCGTGACACCGGTCAGTCAGGGAAAAATTTGTCAACACTCGCGTTCTCACCTCCAGACCATCCGAAGAAACATACTGGGTACTGGGGCGAACTACTTGGAACCTGTAAATAAAAGCTTTAGGCCTCAAATTCAGAATTTAGTTGATGACGGAGTAAACAGTGCATTTCGGTCACCCAAAATTTTGTCACAGAGAGTCCGGTCAAGCCCTCTTGCGCGAGAATGCGGACTTCGTTGCTCCTGAAAACGGGCTCTAAGCCTAAGCAGGCGTATAAGGACTTGATGAATCACTTTAGGGAGCTATTGACAACGATGGCGAAGAGTAAGCGACGAATTTCATGATGGCGGTGGGTAAATAGGGGTAAATGGCCTATTTTCGCGCTGGGAACTCAAATATTTGCTTCGGAGGGCATATAGCATGCCAGATATGCTATAATAGGCTTAAATAGATATAATGTACAGTTGTAATGGGTGACCTTATGAATTGAGTGAGTTACGCGTAGCTGACCGGTTTCTCTGTGTGACCGGTGTGACTGTGTGTGACAGTATTTGTTCGATTTTGGAAAGTCACGCCTCTCTGGTATTCCCACGCCGGCATGTCCAAGAGCCTCTTCCCACGCCCCTCTCACGCTCCCTTTATTTCGTCCTAGAGTCCCAATCGAAATCCCTTCTCTAGCCCGCACATTCATCGGTGCGTTCGTCTGAGTCAGTGCTTCATGCATTCGCAGAACTCATAAATTAGCTGGACTATCTGGTTATCTCAGTGTCTATGACTCTGAGTGCTGATTCATGACCGCCCCCTTTACTGTGGCATGAGCGTATCGAGAGAGCCGAGTTCGGTCACGACACACGAGAATAGAAAGGGTGGCGGCTAGGAGAGAGTAGGCGGTGGTTAGAGGTAGACCAATAGTGAACGGAGTAAAGCCGTCGAATTGGTGAATTATATGGAAACAAGGTAAAGTAATCTACTTTATACTGTAGAAACTGGGGCTGAGGGCAAAGGATAAATACTGGATATACTGACGGAACACGATACCAAGTATGTACCAAGGCGTCGCAAGGTGACAGGTAAGGAACGAGTGAATCTGTGGGCGAAGGGGGAGTGTAGAGGAGGAGGGAAAGGAGGGGACAGGAGTGGTGGAACGGCCGAAGGTCCGTGCCGTTACATACGCCCTCCGCGGTTCACCCAGTGAGCTGCAACAAAGGAAACGTCTTCGGCGTCAAGCCAGAGATACTGTAGGTGTCCAAAGCTTTCAGCCGGTATTGATGATGGAAGGAGAGGGAAAGGGGGCTGATAGTAGACATGCTGCGCTTCCATGTTTGGTTTGCGTCACGCACGGCAGTGTGCTGATAAGGGGCTCCCNACGAGAGGGGGAATTGTTGAAAGAGCATATGGGATAATAGATGTCTCGAATATTATGGTGGTGGGCTGTGGATTCGCGCAACGGCGAGGAGGTTGGATGGACAATGCGCGTGAGGGGCTCGTAAGGGATGATAGGAGTGACTGCGTAGTTTGTCACGATCAGGGTGTGGTCGTTGAAGACCGTCTGCGGGTGATGGTAATCCGGAGCAGAAAGCTCTGAAGGGGTGTTTTTGGCGGACAAAGTGGACAATCCAGCGATGATGGATGTCGGGGAGTGGACGTCGGCGCTGCGACTAGTCAACATGATGGCGTCGCGTCAAATGATGGTAGAGTTGGTTTCCCTCAGAAACAGGGCTGGTGTGGACTTGACGCGTGTTGTGACTTGTGAAAAGGTCTTCGTGCTGAAACTTTGTCCTGAACCATGGCGCAAAGATGGTAGGATAGTCGCCAGGACGAGTAATGGGAAAAGTGAATGTGTAACTGATGACGCTGACGTGAGAACCATCTCGAGGGAAGTTGCTGAGCAAAAGGGACTGATTGGGAATGTGTATAACGAGTGGGGTGCCGAAATAAAAGTCCAAAGTTGGAGTCCCGGATTGCTCGTTTTGAGCTCTTCTCCATAAGCAATGCAACCCAAGTTGCAGTCCCATCAATCGGAAATCCTACCTCACAACTAGGCCGCTGCATTTTTCAATGATTATCTGTTAAGCCTACATCATATTTGTACTATTGACCTGAGAGCTTCCGCCCTCGTGTGTAGTGTATGTGGTACTTAAGCTGTGGATGACCTGCTGGTAAAGTGGGAC
>JAPEVF010000939.1:0-17309 GCA_029747585.1 Pleurotus djamor | reverse complement strand
GGCTCTGACTCGAACGCTGGAGGCGGAGGAGGCTTGGGTATTTTCGACGGACTTGTTTGGGGCCGCGGGGATTTCCAGACAGATGTTCTCGATCTCCTCCCACCAACTGTGACATATCTATCCCTCGTTTTTGGCCGTTGGAAGGATTTGCTCGGCAATCTACAGCGCCTGCCTACGACGGTAACTCACCTTGGTTTGGAGGCGGGCTTAACCCATTGCAAGGACAAATCATACATCCATCTCATCGATATTTGCCGGGACCTCATCGCACCTGGGCTCACTGTTGTCCAGCTAAACCATTGGCAAATATGCGTTGACCTGCGAACGCGTCATGCGGGTCTTCTGAAAGAATTTGTGGAAATGCTGAAGAATAAGAATGTTGAACTTTGGGATGCTGAGGGATCCGTTATGTAAAGCTCAGTTACATAGGTGCAACAATAAGTACATTGATATGAGGAAAGGTGGAGCAATTGAACAATCTAGAATACCTAGGAGACAGTGTTGACGATACTATAGACAGCCGCCATTTAGCTACCTGCGAATCATTCCTGCACACGAGTGCCCTGCAACGAATCGCACTCGACAACTTTCCACTGATAATGTGTATCGGCATCGAACGCGTCAAGAAGTGAGACATCATTGATCTCGAACGGGTGGAAGTCGACGACATCGATAGTACCGTATAGAGCACAGTGTACATCAAGTTGTTTGAGTAGATCCTTGATGAAATCGCCAACGACCCTCTTGATATCGCCTTCACTATCCATGAAGATTTCGTCTGTGTCAAACTTGACACTAAGCTTCTTGAGTTTGGGAAGGTGGCTTCCGAACTGAGTGTTGGCTACGAATTGATGCACAGTGGAAAGGAGGGCGTAGTCGAGTAGCAAGGTTTCGACGCAAGTCAAGGGGGTAACGAAGCACGACCAATCCCAAGTGGGAGGCGGAGGGGACACTCGGAAGAAGCCATATTGGACAGACTTGGCTGTGGAGAAAGTTGAGGTGAAGTAGGCGACGAGGTCAAAAAGCATAGAAGTGTCGGTTTCTGAAAAGCTGAAAAGATACACTGAAGGAAGAAAATGAGACTGGTAGCCTTCCCCAAAGGTCCTGAGGGTGAATTCCTGTTGAGTTATATAGAAATCTAAGCCAACGATGGGGCAGCCGTTGACGACAGACTCAGCGGTAAAGGCTTGCTTGGTCGCTTCGATACCGGGGGCACTGAAGGTAATGTCGGCTGAGGTTATTTGCAGCGTAATGTTTGCTGGGAACCGCAACGGTCGGAGGGCTAGCGCAGCGAAATACAACTTAGACGTGACAGACAGTCTTTTAAGGCACGGTAGGTTGACAATGGTGTCCTGCGCGATGTTTTCCAGATCAAGTGCAAACTGGCCGAGAAGAAGATCTTCCAGGAAGGGTATAGATGAGAGGGTAGGGAGTATTTGAGAAAGGGAAACGGGGTTTTTCCCATAGTGGAAGATGAGTGAGAGTGAAGTTAAGCTGGGGAAAGACGGAGTACGTTCCGGGGTCCACGGTAGGATGGAAAACCCGTTGAGGTACAGTTCCCGGAGACGAGGCATATCCCTGTCCATGAAAAGCGCCATCCTTTCCATAGGCTTGAACTTGTTTGGTTTCTTCTTTCCCTCGGGGTACGCAGAGCCGTTGACCGTGACTTTGAGGGTCTTCAGCTCTGAGGCCGGACGGTCAATATGAGGTACAAAACATCGAAAATTGGCGGTAGAGGTCTAGGAGATGTTCGAGGANNTGTCGATTTCGTGGATCCGTTCGATGTAGTCCATCATGCCCTTGCAGACACGCAAACTGGGAGCCTTCCACTTGCAACAGAACAAATGAAGTGGGAAGTACAGCGGACCAGACGTCAATGCCGGGGCCTCAGCACTCGCGTTTGAGCAGTCAATGGGGAGCCAGAGGCCGGGTATGCCGCATGCGGCCTTTCGCCATGCTTTGCAAACATGAATGACGGGGTTGTGTTTCTTTTCGTATCCGCGAACCCACTTCTTTGACACCAAAAGAAAGATTTGGGTGAGTAATTCTGCCGGAAGATAGGCGGCATTTGATGGGTGGTGATGGGCATTAGACACGGTGCTACTAGCAGGTGTCTGACCGCGTTTTCTGCTTCGAGTTGCGACCTACGACGGTATTAGATGGTGAATCAACAAATTGAAATACGACTGAGTTTCAGCCTACCATGGAGGTTGTGAACGTTGACTCTTGAGAGAGACGTTTGAACAGAATTTCTGAAGCACGACTCCCCACCTGATAACATGCTGACTCTGGCTACCGTGAAGCCCATGAAGTTGGGAGTTTTTTTTGACTTGGCGTCTACTTGGCAGCGCGCGATGGCTTAGACCCCTGTTAGGAGATCCTATCTGCTTGGGTAACCATTGGTACACGTAATTGTCCTGTTAGACACTCGTTTCCGTGCTCTGAGCAATGGCACAATACAGAGTCATGCTGAGCTTCAAAAAGTAAAGTGGGCGCAGCGGCTCCAGCTTTTAGCCTCTCTGGTAGTTCGATCCGAACGCACTACCCCTGTTCTCTCCAGGGTCTTGATACAAATTTGTCATGGACCGAGTGCGTCTTTGACTCCTCTTCTACCAGTTCTAACACCATGGCAGCAACACGACGTTCTCAACGCGTGAAGCCCACAGTCGCGGTTTCTGCAAAGGAACCCGAATCTGACACTGAAAAACTCCATGATAAAGGCAAGGCCTCTGCAAAACGTCGCAAGGTGGCAGGCCCGAGTGGTATGACCAGTGGCTCAGAGATCAGTCAAGTTGTCCACCGAGGCAAGGGGAAGCTGAGAAACCTGCCTCAGATGCCTCTAGATATACTCTTCGAGGTCTGTGCCTTTCTCCAGCTTGCTGGCCCGTATCTAACCCTTGAACATATTATTCAGATCTTTGGGTTTTTGACCCCTTTCGATCTGCTACGTTTAGCGCGAACGACGAAGGATTTTAGGTCATTTATAATGAAACGTTCATCCATTTCCTTGTGGAAGACTGTCTTCGGAAACACGCCCGATGTTCCAGACCAACCCGAGGGCGTGTCAGAGCCCGCATGGGCCAACTTCGTATTTACCAACCACTGTTTCGTACGCACTATCCAACTTTACGTGCTTATCATGCCTGTTCACTCACTTTTAGGAATGCCTCAGTCCTCGAGCTTCGCATACCCTCGCTGCTCACTGTGTTAGATATTGTAAACGCTGCATCACTAACAAGTGAGTTGATATTGGACATTTCATAAATATCACCTTGTTAACCTTCGTGGCATACAAGGGTCTATTTCAAACCTCTATCCAACGCCAACGTTCTTCGGCACTTTCCTAGGTCTCCGATTCCATTCCAAGCCATCTTCACGTACAACTTGCCTTGTAGTTCAGGTATTTTCTGTTATCTTTACTGTCTTTTTTCGCTGAATCGTTAACATTCTTCGAGGCCGCTACCGCACAAAGTCGGCCTGGCTCCAATCGGAGTTCCAGGAATTCCTCGAGCAATACATACAACTCGACCATGATGCTCAGACTGAGTTCGTACGTGCGCGTAGCCAACATGTAGATCTGTTGAAGGCCGTCAGTCCTCATTTTGTCCCTTGCAACCTGCTGACTCAGGCAACCAACCCAGCGCGAGATTGACTACAACAACTGGGATTTCAGCAGGCAATGTATTCGAACTGGCGAGCTCGTTCGTGTTCGTGCCACTAGATTTGACCTGTAACCAAGTTTCGTTTCCCGTTTAATCTGTATTGTGCTCACAGCTTGATTTTTAGAATTGAGAAGAAACTCATTGAGCTGGGTCTGTCTCTCCTCTCTTCTTCCCATTCCAGCAGCTTATACGTACTTCGAAGGCTGGAGCCATGAGTTAACAACCATGACCGCGTCTCAGTCGAATACATTGAAGGGACATCCGGCTGTCAAAGTTAACAGGCCGTTGACTGACCGAAGTGAGTCCTTGCTATCTACATATGTGCGGCTCCTCATTGCCATCATATGAAGCTTGGAAGAAGATCGAACCACAACTTATCATATTGCTGGAACAGTTTCGTACCCAACGACTGGAAAGGGAACGGGCAGAAATTGTGAAAACCCGTCGACGTACTTTTGCCTCCGCCGTCTGGAACTACACATCGACCCAACCCGTCGACGCCATCCTCCCTTCCGCCGCTGACTTGTATTTCCTCAAGAGCTTTGAGCCTTTCAAGAACATCATCGAAGAAGCGCCAAATGAAACAGACGTCCCCCTTTCGACTTTTGATGAATTCTTTGCTGAGATGCCTCGCCATTGCGAAGATTGGAAACAAGCATGCGTGGCATACCTAGCCACTATCCTTCGATCGGCTGAGCCTAGCTTATTCAACGAAGATATGTCTTCCCTGGACATTGTTTCGCTGGCGAAGACTGTCTCTCGATGCAAATTTTGCTCCTCAGCTCTCACCTACCCTGGTATACTCATCCATCCATGCTTCCGTAGGCGATCACATATATTATTCGGCAGTGTCAGTCAGCCTATAATGGATCTTGAAGTCCCTCGGTGGTTAGGGCTAGCCCCTGCCCTCATTTCCCAGGTACCTGCCCTCGAGGTTGCGCAGATAATCAGGGCCTGTGGATTCGACCCTGAGACAGCTACTTCCGAGGAACTTGACAATGCGGATATCTGGCTGCTCGGGACCAAGCATGGAATCGCTGAAATTTCCCATGTCATGCGTTGGAGACGCGCTTTAATGGCGGTAGGGCAACTGTAAATCGACTTCATTTGGACTCCTCATTTCTGATGACGACTTCTTCCAGATCTCTGCCACGCATGAAGAAGCCAGTCTAGATATCTACTATGATGACCTCCTGGACAAACCGTATACATGGTACCAGGTAACGGACGAAACCCTCATAGAAACGTGTAATGCCGGAGAACTGGCATTTTACGCCGAAGACAGATTATACGCTCGCTCGTCTATTTGCGCCCATTGTTCTGAGAAAGTCGAACCGGGCCAGCTAGTGCCCCATATGAAAGGGTATGTCTATCCTCTACTCACTATCTCAGCGCGCGCTGATGCTCTTGAACCAGTCATGATCCCGACCGAGAATTAAAGCGCTCTGATTTTCGTTTGACTCCAGATCATCGTTTGATGGATTTCTACAGTCATTCTCTCGAAAACGGGGACTCGCCTGATGATGTTTCGGACAACGAGGACTCCATACCTGCGTTTACGTTTTCATTCCGTTTCTAAAATTCAGGTTCACCTACTTATCATCATCTTGATACATCTGATACACTACTTGTAACACAATACATGAACATTTGACTCAACTTCAAAGTTTGTCGCCCCCTAACCCCGGACCCCTCGCAGGCGCTCGTAACCCCACACCGAACGGCGAAAACCGACCATGAGCAACGCTGAAAAGGGCTTGACAAAGGTCAGTATATCCACTGCTCTTGCTGTTGCAACCTTTTATGGGGGCTAACTTCTCCCATTGCAACTACTTGGGCATGGATGGCTCCAGCGATCTGAAGAGGTGTTTCCGTCATCGGCCGTGGCTAGACTCCCTGCGGAAATCTTGCTACAAATTTTCACTGAAGCCACTACCCCCAAGCACTTCTTCGAACACGTCTCAGCGTCGGTTGCACTCCGTGTCTGCAAACGGTGGAGACGGGTTGCATTCAACATTCCTTCATTATGGCCCCACGTCGATGTCTCCAATGTCACTACCCATGGATTGGAGCTGACCGGACCATTACCATCCTTATTGCGCGTAACGTGCTCGAAATGGACAACAGCCAATATCCGAACCTGGTCAACTTCTGTAATGGAGGTCATTGAACGCATTTGGGAATTGGACCTTCACAACATCCCTTCAACGCCAATATTCGACGCGCTTTCCCTTCACATCGATCGTCCTGCCTCGGATTTACGCGTTCTACACGCCTTCATAAAGGTTCCATCGCAGAAACGGACGAAGGGGAAGAAGACCAGGGCCAAGCTTCCCCCCTTGGATCAAATGGGTCGCTTTATGGATAGGCCCATGCCTTATCTGCGTATCCTCGAGCTCAGTAACTTCCCTGTCCTACCTTGGAGTCCCGAGAAGCCTCCCTGCTACTCCAATCTTACGACTCTTACCTTGAGAATGTGGTACAATTCCAACCACGCCAACTTCTCTCAAATTGTGCCTTCATTGAAGGCTTCTTCAACATCTCTCACCTATCTCAGCCTCTTCAACGTCGTTCCCGACATGGGAAACGAGGTCGACGCTGGTTTAGTCAAGCTGCCTTTCCTGGAGACCCTCTCGATCACCACCGATGAATCTGACGCGATGCTGATTGCGAGGTTGCTACAAATTCCACAGAAGAGCAGCGTTATTGTATCGTCTAAAGATGTGGACCTATCGTCAATAAAACCAGAAGATATCATCCAGTTCTACGAACATATCTGTCCCACTGCCCCTCCGGTTGAGCAGGGCGAAGCCCTCTTCATCCATGTCTCAAGAAACTCCATCATGGTCAATGGGGACACTCTCCTCGGACTTGGTGGTTACTTCGCTCTTTCCGGCTCCTCGTCACGGACAGACTATTCAGTCACATTGCTCGACCTTGCCATCCGATTCTGCAGTCTCTTCAAGTATCCCAGAAGAGTGGAGTACAAATTTGAAAGTGCTTCTATGGATTGTGATTGGAGCGCTTTCTTGCGGAACTTGGAGGACACAAGGACGTTGGCTATCCTCGACACACCACTGACAACCATGCGGAAGTTCATGCAAAAATCCGAACTTGGAAGCCTTGCCCCGAAGTTAAACGAACTAGTAATCACCACCGACTTGCAAGATGACGTAGAAACCGACAGCTTTGAATCCAACGCCGCTGCAGCTGATGCTCTCCGCGACATCGTTATCTCATTTCGTCAACATCTACGCCGCCATACTGACACCTATAACTCAATCATGGACGTCGGCTTCGCTGCCCATCCCTTCTCTGCGTACACATTCCTAGACGACTTCAAGGACTCATCGCCGGAGTTTCATTGGGCAGTCGAGGGCTTCAGCGCAGTTGAGGGTACGCGAGGGGAGGCTTCGTGGTTGAAGTTTAGGCTCGGACTCGGAGATGTGAGCACGGATGAGGACTCAGATGATTCCCTTGAGTGATTTGAGAACGCTTGGGCCCTACCCAGTTTCTCCGATTTCACTGCTTTCTTTTTCGAATGTATTTCTTGTGACGTAGCTTAGACCCGTGTCCAACCCATGTCGCTATATTCACCGCCCCCCCCTTTTCCACCAAAGCTACACCTTTTGTTACACAAATAACTTGATCTTGCATTGACCATGACTCGCCTCTCTTCCCCGGCGCTTCAAGCTTCAGGCTCCGCCGCAAGCAACAGCTTCTTCCCCACTTCGATCACCCACCGGACTTCCGCTCAAATGTCCAAGCCCTCCCCTTCCTTACCTTTAGAACTATGGCTTCAAGTATTCAATAACTTGACGGTCAAAAGGTTCCCTATGAAGGACCTTGATTTTAAACTTTTACGTTGCAGAAATCCATTTCGGATCTGTCGTAAAATCTATCCTTCCCAACCAGTGCGTATCTTCCAAGCGAACAAATTCAAGGAGCCGACTCATTAGTGCTTTTCCATATCCAGTGGATAGCCCGTTCCCTCTTGCTTGTCTGCAAATCCTGGAACTTGGCCACGAAACCCTTGCTCTATGACACCATCTTCCTCCGGAAGGCATCTCAGATTAAGGCTCTAGCGTCACTGCTGAAGAAAAAAAGTACACACAGCGACCCGGACCATCCAAGCGTAGGCTCCTGGATAAAAAGAATCATCATCATGATCAGCGATCCGAATGATCGACTCGCTTCTGAACATTTCGATGGATTGATGTCCTCCTCCCGAAACCTCACCTCTTTGCATGTCGTCATGCATCTTCCTGATGAATCCACCAAGTACGAGTACCCCAATCTACAAACCTTCCTCCCAAGTATATTACTAGCAGCGCCCACGCTCCGAATTCTGAATCTCGCCGACTGTATCTACACCCACCAAGAACCCGCGATCTCGAACGAATTCTTTGAACAGATGACTGCTTTACGCGCGCTGCGTTGTGATAGCCAGGTTATCCTGGATAAACTACAACCACTGGAATATTTATCCGTTCAAGCATGGACACTTCGGAAATTAAAACATAACAATCCCTCTATTCAGGAGTTGTTCATACGGGAGGCTATGGTGTACCCTCTGTCCTACTCCCCAAATGAGCATCTTCGCCGACTCAATCTTGACATCACTTATGGCATTCACACCGACGGACGGCAGTCCTCAGATGACGGGGAAGAGGATCAGGCTGACACCAGTCCTGTCGTGTCTGGTCGCGATCTGGAAGGTCGTGCCTCGGAGGAAGATGACAAGGATGTGGTTGAACAAGTCAACCACCTATTTGGCTTGGAAGTTCTTGGTGGCCCCGACTCTGACTCCGAAGATGTGTCCAGTCCCAGTGAAATGTCTGCCGCGAGCTTGGAGGTTGACACAATTGTCTCGGACTCAGACGCTGGAGGTGCATATAATTGGGGTCGCGGGGACTTCCAGACGGAGGCTCTCGATCTCCTCCCACCAACCGTGACATATCTATCCCTTGTTTTTGGACGTTGGAGGGATTTGCTCGGACATCTTCAGCGCCTGCCTGCGACGGTGACTCACCTTGGTTTGGAGGCGGGTACAACCCACTGCAAGGACAAATCGTATCGCCCCCTCATCGATATCTGCCGGGATCTCCTCGCGCCTGGGCTCGCCGTTGTGCAGCTGAACCATTGGCAAACATGCGTTGATCTCCGAACCCGTCATGCGGGCTTCTTGAAAGAACTTGTTGAGGTTTTGAGGAATAAGAATGTTGATTTGTTGGATGCAGAGGGAGCTGTCATGTCCAACACAATTTCGTAGGGCTATCGGACAAGTAGCGGACATACGCCAAAGCCTGTCGCTGTACCACCGGGGTGGTCACTCCCCGGGAGGTATACTTTGTGCCGCCTTCAAAACAAGTTCAAGTTCACCGTCAACAGCTCCTGGGGTCCTTGGTCCCTTTTTCCTCGCCCTCAAGTCATTGGGTCACGAAATAGAGTGTGTATCTGGTTTATGTTGGACCGGGAGTCGTCGCTCTATGTATAATTGCGCCGCAGGTCTAGTGTACAAATCCATTCATATAGAGTGCCATACTTTGTCCCAACCGTAGCAACTATCATGGGTTTACAACCTTCCCCTGCCAATCCAACAAATCCAGGTTCCTCGCACGTAGTTCATTCTTCAGTGAAAGAAATATCTGTGGATGATGGTCCGGAAGATCGGCAAATGTTTGTCCATCCTTAAGTTGGATGCCAGTCATCGAGTCGCCCGTGACCAACTTACAAAAACCCAGAAGGCGGCGATACAAAGGACGTGATATACGAGTGTGTCGCTCCGATGCCAAACTGAGGACGACGACACTGGGTGGTAAAATCATGGCTGCTTCATGCTGATCCTCCCAACCCTCATAGGACAGTGTGAGGTGGGTAACATTGGGAAAGTGGGAAGCAAATGTGGGTCGTAGATCAACTTCCGCTTCAGTTTCCCTCGGAGTCAGGTCTGTAAGGTGGAACGTCAAATGCGTGAGGGGGGAGAATTTCTGGACGCCTTGAGTTGTACAGAAATAATGATAATCTCGCAGTGAGAGTTCTTTGACAGAATCAGGTGAGAATAGGCGGTGAGCGCAGGGGGAGCGTAGAGTGGTTAGAGGGAGATCAATGAAAGAGGATTGGAGTCTCTGAGACTCTGAAGACGGAGTGGTGGTACTGTCTTCAGGCTCGATGTACGTGATATGCCCGCATGAGGCAACTCTGAAAGCCTTGAGCGAAGTCATCCGCCCGAAAAAGGACCCCCAGCTCAAGGGGGTCATCAATATTCTGGAGGCATCCTCAGAGCCGGGTATATTCAGAACTTGGATCCTCGATGCATGGATCGGGGATGATAGATGAGCCAGAAATATTTCTGAAGGGTGGATGGAGGCGGAGAGGGGTACGCGATTGTCGTAATCAAGGAATGCAAAAGTTGTTAAAAGGTGGAAAGAGATGAGATTGGGACATTGATGAATGAGAGATGCAAGGACCCTGTAGTCGACTGCGCCTCCATAGTGCGAGGGGAACGAGAAGATGAGTCGCTTAATCCAGAATCCAACACGCTGGATCGCTGGATCGGCCTTTTCTTTGTGAGAGACCGGACGATGATGAAAGAGGTTTGATTCAAAATACTCCAGCTTGGGCATGCTGGTTACGCAGATGGTTTCATATAGGATTGGAGTGGCCATAGAGTTCCAAATTTTACAAACGCGAACTACATTCCGTGTGGTCGCCTTTCAATGAATACCATTCAGCGGGCAGTAGATTGTAGGTTGTAAACTCGATTGAACCACTACTTACTAGATGACGCTGATTCAGTGTGAATGCGAGTTTCCTTGGTGTGCTGCTCCTTAGGAGCTGCATATCCAAGTCATCGCAGAAATCCGTCGTGTGGTGCAGAATGATCAGCCATAGCTCTGGAGGAAGCGACATGTTCATCAAGCGCCCACGCGACGAAGAGTTCCAAGTTGATGGACGTAAGGGGCTAGCCGATTAGGCCCCCTGTTCACTAACCAATGACCTACGAAACCTTGTGAAGGGGATAGCAGAGGACCTCTTGTCATAGAGGCTGGTACTACTGGGAGACTAGTTGAGCTGGTCAACCAGACACGAGAATTCCGAGCGAATGGGTATATACAATCTTCAATATATAAGCATAGATAGGTTGGGGCAAGATAGATACTTATGAGGGGGGTGCCTTCAACCATTCGATTTCTCAGCTCGTCTCAGATATGGGCGGCGGCGGCGGCGGGGGACGTTCGACGCTCAATGAAAACAGCGACGACGAGGATATATCGGGAAACATCTTGAAATCAGACATCGCCAACACCATGGGTTCTTCAGGTTTATGTCTATTCCCGTGAAAAAGATTATTATAAGCAAGGTGAGTCAGAACGGATACGATCGTACGAAGAAACACAGAAAAACTAACATTTTCATATGCTCTTTGAGCGAGCCTACAACCATTTCGGAGCAGTGTGCACAGATGAATGGGTGCAAATGCGACTTCGTTTCGTAAAAGTCCAACTCTGCGAGATCATAGGCTGTGATGAGGGATTCGTCGGTGACGAGTGTGTATGTTCCAGGGGTGGATCTTCCGTGCGAATACATGGTTATAGAGTGCATCTGACGGGACATGATTAAGTTATAGATGAATAAAAACAGGCAACTACTCACCGCTCTCCTCCAACGCACGACCATAGGGTTAGTAAACGAACGGTCGACTATCAACCAGTGGTCGCCGGCGTCTGCAACTTCCTTCGTAACGGTTTCTGGATCAAAACCACATGCTTGCAAGACTTTCGAAGTCACATCCGCCGGTACCAACTTCAGAATGTAGCGGAGTGTTTGGGTCCAAGGGGAGGAATTGAGATCCCGCATAGCTTGAGTAGACCGGGAATCGTACGGCAGTGGCTCACGGAGACATTGGTGGCACAGCATATTGGGGTAAACGATGGCTTGATCACAGTAAGTGCATTTAAACACCGTTCGGGCAAGTTGCAGAGTCGACTCATCAAAGGTAACGGGAGGGTCGGCCTTTTTGATGGAGGCATCTTCATTGGCGAAGTCGATCAATTGAGACGTGCAAAGTGTTTTCCACTCCTCGCAGTACCGGGGCATCTCTGCGAGAAGGTCACCAAAGTTCGAAGCCGAGTATTGAACCTCGTTGGGGTCTTCCTCGATACTAGTCTTGACAGGCGCAAGGCTCTCCAAGAAGTACAGATCGCCTGGGGAGGGGAGGATGCTGTCAAGCGGTTGACTCGAATTATAGTTCTTAACCACTTCAGCGAAAATCTGGCGACGTTTCTTAAGGACGGCGGCTCGCTCCTTCTTCAAGCGCTCTTCGCGGAATTCCTCCATTAGCGGCACAATTTCGGGTTCAATCTTGTTCCACACTAGGGATACATTGAACAACAGTCCGGGTGAATGAGATGAAGAGCTCACTTCGGTTGGTCAAAGGTCGCGACACCTTAACATTTGGAAGCTGCTTCAGGATATTGATTTGGAAGGGTTCGAGGGTTTCTAGCTCGGATGCCCAACCTAGGCAATTTACACGAGGTTGAGCAACGAGTAAAGACGTCCTCGAGAAACTGACAAACCTAAGTCGGACAATTTCTGGTGGATACTTCAATGACAGTAGATGAGTAACATGCATCTATCAGAGCGTAAGTAGACATACGCTTCAAATCGAGCCGCGCGGATGTCGTCACGCTCGGCACTGCGTTCGTCTTGTTTCTCCGCCAACCANTTTTTTATATACCGGTATGCGCTAGATCAACCCCATCAGCACAAACACCAGTCATAAGGGAATAGCACCCCCACCTGACCCATAAGGCGAAAATGTTCTTGACGCCGTTCTAAAAATGCTTTCCTTTCTTCTTCATTCTGACGGACCTTTTCATAGCCTTGCACAAAGTCGTCAAGATCAGTAAGAAGGGAGAAAGTAATGATACGGAGGCCGCGGCGGTAGCGTCCTAGAGCGATAATCAAAAAAATTGTAGACAATGGAGCGAGATTGAAGTACTTGAGGAAAAACCAGGGGTCAAGGGATAGTACTGGTAGGCGACATACGTGCGGGCGTCGTACGAACTTATGCCTAAGCTTAGCAGCTTTGCGGCAACATCGCCATCCTTTAGGTTAAGCAGCCTACACACGAGTAAGATCATTGACGCCACCGATAACGGAAAATGAAGATACATACTTAGCAGAGACACAACGCTTGCAAAATCGAACATAATGACCTGCGAAAGTGTGCGAAGGTCGGGGGCTGTGGCATTGCTAAAGGCCAAATAGTAAGACTCCATCAAACCGATGGAGGGGAAGGACTTCGCACATAGCAGTTGTTGGTGAACAGGAAGTTCGCCCAAGCAGGCTCAGATATATCATCAGGCTTCTCGGGTGTGCCAGGTACATTATCAAACACAGTCTTCCAAAGCGAAATCGCCGACCGCTTCATCAAAACCGACCGAAAATCCTTCGTCGTACGCGCCAGACGAAGTACATCTAAAGGGGTTAAAAACCCAAAAATCTGGATAACCTCGATATGAGCACAGAACCGAGCGCGCCAGACAGGTAGCTGACCTCAAAGAGGATATCCAGTGGCATTTGAGGCAGATTCCTCAGCTTTCCCTTGCCTCGTGGTACGACGCGCTTAGTCTCCCCATCGGCCGGGGCGACTTTGCGGCGCTTTGCAGGCTTTGCCTTATACTGTGTGTCACCTTCGGCTGCCACATTCGGAGATCCAGGATCTTCCATCTGAGGAGGCTCTTCCGCAACGCGTTTGAGTCGGTCGGAACGACGGACGTTGGACATGGTGGTCAGGAAGAAACCAAAGCGCGTTCAAATAATGACTCAGGTGACAGGTCACTTTGTTGGACCCTGCAACTCACGTGAGGGTCGCGTTGGGTTTCAAAATTCCTATTTTAGCTTCCAGATTCGCTTGGTCTTTTTACCTGAGTCTACTTACAGACACTTAGGTGGGACGTGAGTATGCTTTGGAGAATAGGTGTACGCGACTCGCTATCTGGAATTCTAACGACGGTAATTTCAACACATCGGTCGACCGACACACATGCTATATATATTTGATATATATATATCGTCATGAGGAGGGATTCTTGTTAAAATCCATAAATGCGGAAGGGGAGGTTCGTATGAGGACGTGGGCAGGGCGAAAAAGAGTGCGAAGCTACTCTATCAAGTCTATCAATTCTACATTCCTCGCCCGTAGGATCGACAAGAGCCTTAGCAAAATATCAGGGTGACGCGTATGGAGATCCTGCCCGTCATCCCAATGCAACAACTGGTTATGAAGGGAGAGTCATGACGAACCGCACGCAAGGCGGTCATTTTCTTGAAAAGGCTGGCCAGAGCTGACTCGTATGAATTAGGTTAGAATGTATCGATGTTCCCCAAGCTTAGTACATACTCCCAAAGTGTTCGCCCCAAGGGGAAAAGCTCGGGTTCCACTAGATAGATAATGCTGAGAACGCGACACCTGGCTGTCTTTGAGATGAAAATTAGGGGGGCGCGTGGAAAGCGATCAAGGTGGGACAGCACAATTCGGTCCTACTGACTAGGACATCATGCGTCCTCGGTGCGCACGAAGATGATACGCTTCACCAAATTCCCCAGAGGTCGGCTGTTGTCCATGACAGACTGAGCTGAGCGACGTTGCGTTAGCCAGTCTGAATTGCGATAGCGTCTTTTGAATTTTCGGCATGGACGCACCGAACTAACTGAGACTTCGAAGACCAAAAGAGGTGGATATGGCGCGAAGAACGATCAAGGTAAACCGATATTTAGTATACAATTATTAGGGATGAGACGGAATCGACCATGCAATGAACAATATCCAAGCGACCACAAAACTACCGTCTGAACCAAGAAAACCAACCAGCCCCTCCAGGTTTGCCTTCCCCTTCACCATCCTTCGACGAACCAAGCAACGGCGTCGCCTCATCCCCACCCGTTCTCCTCCCATCCCCTGCAAGGTCATCACCCACCGCACTCCCCCTATCAGACTCAGTCCGACTCCTCAAATCCGTCCCAGCAGCCGACTCCAAAGCCGCCGCCAACGCCAAACTCACAGCAGCAGGATCATCCCCTTCACTCGTAACCAACCCAGGTACCTCTTCGATTTCTTCTCCTCCGCGAGAGGATATCGCACCGTAGTCGCGACTACGTATGGAGGAGGTATCCGATTCGTACAATGGATTGCCGAAGTCGTCTAGCCCGAGGCGTTGTTGACGGAATTTCCAGCATATGCACATGACGAGGAGGGTGCCTTGCATGATACCCGCGACGGCAAAGGTTATCCAGCCTGAGAACACACAAAGTCACGTCACGTCAGAGAGGAGTAGCTTTATTGACGAAGGGAGATCTGCTTACTTGTCCAGTTGGTCCCGGGTCTACGAAACAACAGTTACGCATCACGCGTCATGAAGTAAGTGAACCATCACGACCAGAAAAACAAAACTCAAGAACCTTACCTGAGTGCGATGGAGGTGACCATCAAGATAGCACCTGGGGTTTGAATGCACATCATAGGGATACTAAGCGCTCCGACGACTTTATGACGATACGTATGAGCGATCTGGGGTGCATATTGTACGGCAGCGAGGAGAGCTGAGGTGACACCGAGGAAGGTGGCCCAGTTGAGTACTTGGCTTGGTAGGGGCGTTGAGGGTGATGGAGGGGGGTTGGCAGTGAGGAGGAGGAAGAAGGTGGTGAAGGATATCAGAACGCTACGGATCACGGTGAGCTTAGAGAAACAAAGCATAATATTGTAGGAACGCACATGTGCGCGACGACCGTCCATGACAGCACTATCGACAATTTCCATTCCTCTCTCTTCATTGGTTCCTTGAGTAAACTGACGGAGGAAGCCGTCGAACGTGTGTCGTGGTTATCTTCGTCTTGGTGGATTAGGACGTATTTCAGGTGCGGCGGGTAGTATATCATATACAGGACGAGACTGTTTATGATATGATGATCCGAGCCAGTCAGACCGGGGTCTCAGTCTCAGGTTTCAGGTGGGGGAGGTGGGGGAACGTACATCATAGTGAAGAGGAACCACTGAAGTCCAACCTGAACGATGCCCAGAGTTAATTCAGCACAACCTGAGAAGCTCTGTGTATTGGATATTAACATCGGCTCAATACCTGATGCAGATGACTGAGGGAGTTGGAAAGTACTCACCAAGACGCGACAGCATTTCACTATCCCCCACTGCATGGCCACCCTACACACCTCCCCAATAAGCATTTCTCAGCCTCAAAGTGCCGAAACCACCATGCAAACGCACATATTCAGAAACCCCGAAGCACACGACGTACTCCCCAAAAACAAGAACCACGGTGATATCCCTTCCGATGATTTCTGGTTTATTATTCGGAAATGCTGGAATCACAAAAGGGTGTCGTTTCAATGGTCAACTTATTATTATTATATGATACGTGGGGCAGTACTCACCTGAGGTGCGTAAGATACTATCAACCCGACACAGAGTCCCGTGGTGAGGGTGGCGGTAAACCAGTCATGATGCTATGATTTATTGGGTAAGTAAGTCCTCTGAGCAGCACGAATTGAAATTGAGGGGATTGCGCACTCCGGAGCATGTGTCTGTCATTATTGAGGCAAGAAGTGAAGTCCAGAGTATGTAAGGGTATTGTTGTAAGGAGGAGAAGTAGCCTTCCTCGAAAGCCTTGCGAGGGAGTGGCTCCGATGCAGCGGGCAAGACTGAGAGGAAGGTTCAGAATCAAAGGAGCACAACTGCTGAGCGCCTGTCGCGTTTCCGCAAACGATCACGTGTGCAAGACCCCTGAATCGCCATGTATCATCCGCACCCACTGACTCTGAGTTCGTCTCTTCATTCCTCGGTGTCTAGCTTTTTCTACTCGGTACTTTTTCTTCTGTGTACTCTGCACCCATCTTCCAAAATGGAATCCCTTCCTCTCGAAATATTCCAGCAAAAACTCCACAACACAGCAGGTCCTCCTGATGCCTTCGACCATATATTGCTGGGCTGGAGATCCATTTACATTTATGAAGCTGTGGACCACTTGTATCTACCAAGACTTGTGGGTCTAGTCTGGCACAGTGTACCTATCGGGCCTCTTCTTCCTTGTTGATTCGCCCAGAGGACGGCGTGTCTGTAAATATTGGGAAAAGATCGCCACGCCTTTTCTTTACGAAACACTGACGCTCTAAACATTCCACAAAGTGCTCGGGATGAGCCCGTTTAGATTCCAGACCAGCCAGGAATGGTACATACAAAAAAAACCTAATCTGAAAAAACAGGGCATGTGGATACACCTTCCACCTTACTTGATCAAGAAACCTTCCGCATCGCGTAAATCAATATTCCTCGTCTTCAAAATCTCCACCAACTGGTTCAACACATCCGCATGCCGCGTACGAAGGTCCATACATGCATCTGGGTCGCTGAATTGGATGAAGATGAGACCGGCGGCGTCCATGGAGCGGAATATGTGGGTGAGTTGGAGATAGGCCGCTGCATCGCAGTAGTTGGGTTTGTAGGCTTCCAAGCCGAAGCTGGTGACGGTGTGGGGGAGGCGACGGATGTGGCGGCGCAGGTCACTCCAGATGCCGCAGATGAGGGAGAGGTGGGTGACGCTTNGGGGGGAGGGTGTCGAGGGCGTCTTG
>JAPEVF010000938.1:0-17326 GCA_029747585.1 Pleurotus djamor | reverse complement strand
AATGCGAAGAGCCACCGAATTTATCCACCCTTGTAGAAATGATGCCTTACTGCCGCTACCTGGAGAGCCTCACTTTGACGGTAGACGCGTATTCATTCTACGTTCCAGATTATCGAGCTGAAGCAATCTTCCCAACTCTTCGAACATGGAACGTTGGATGTTCCACGATATCCCCTGATGCTGTTGAGAAGACAGCCCTGTTTCTAAGTGCCATCTTCCGCACTGACTGCGTCGTTCAACGATACAATGCTAAATTCTTGTGCTACGTTTCGTGCTGGTGTCGTGTTGGAGAATTGCTCGACCTACTAGGTAGAGCACGCCAACACGAGAGGGCTCTCGCACAATACCGCGAACGAACCGAGTTTTAAGTCGTAGACAAACATGTTCAGCTTTTCCAGAGTATATAATAAAGATGATACCTTGTTTGGGTAGAAGATGATGCATTGATGGGTGGATTGAACTGTTTGACATGACCACGCACGCACTCTTGGTCCTTGGATTGATTTCGCTGCCAACTGGCCCCTTTTCTACCAATCCCCCTGGAGATTTCCCTGAAGTCACGATCACGGGTTCCACCTAGTTTAGAGTTGCTGGCGTGGCAACGCGTCGGTCACTGACACGTTCGGCTCTAGTGTTTTCTTTTTCCATTGGCGACATTTTGTCAAGATCGCTTCGATGGCCACCACTGCCGTCGTAACATCCCGAGATCTTCTCCGCATTATATTCAGTTTCTCGGCGTGTCACCGCACAAACGCCCTTGTCAGCCGGGCATGGTGCAATGAGGCTCTTGATCGTATCTGGTACCGGATTACGGATTTTCGCGTGCTGGTGAGACTTCTCATCCCTCCAAACTTAAGAAAATGCGTAAGTGCACTATTACTCTGACTACAGGTTGAACGCTGATGACTAACCGGCGTCCTGATGCTCTTAGTATTCGTCTGTGCTCGACTGCGCCCCAACTCCTTCAGGCTGGGAGACTTTCTACAAGTATTCCACGCGGGTGAGAGTCTTGCAAGACATGCGGAGTCGATGGGACGAAGACTTATCTCCATCATTCGCAATCATGGCTGCGACGCGTCCCCGCGACTACCTATTTCCGAACCTACGGCGCCTTGAGTTCCAACCCAGCTCGGCTGATCCGCTTTCACATCTATCTATGTTCCTCAGCCCAATTCTCAACGACCTCAAAATATGCATACCGTCGATGAATGCATGGGATGCGCTGATGCGCTCCCTGGCCGCCATTCCCTTGCATTCTCCTCAGCTAGGCCGAGTTCATCTAGAAGTGGACATCTGGGGCATTGACAGGCAAATGTACTCCCTTGACCACTCGAACTGCATAGGAATTCAATGCCTCAGTGCAATTACAAGTCTGAAGCGATTGGCCCTTCCGTTCCCCGAGGCTCCTTCGCTCGTGGCGATTGCTACTTCCTTCCCTTCCCTTACGCAACTTTCCCTGACCGGTGTGGGCGTCCACTCAAGCACGACAGTGTATGAGCTTCCCCCATCTAGCTTCCCTGCTGTCCAGGTTCTGGAACTGGACAGTCTCCCACTTTCGCTTGCGCTTGCGATCCTCCAACTAGACCTCTTTCAACTCCATTCCATCCACATTGAAGTCGGAAAATTCGGAGACTTCGACCCCATCTTCTCATCTATTGCCGCCAATCACAGCGATGTGGAGAGCCTCCGAATTGAGGCCGGCTATCTTGAATATTCAACAACCCGGCCCTCTCTTGGGTTTTCCGAACTGAGCCATCTATTATCATCTTGTAGGCACCTTAGAAAACTTGCCATCGATCTCTCCCATCAAGTAGACTTGAAGATGAGCTGGGACGATCTTCTTGAAATTGTCCAGACCCTCCCTCTCTTGCAGGAACTCGAGCTCAGCAACTCTCTCAAGGCAAGCGATGATCCACCGTGTCTATGCAATCTAGCGGAGTTGGCTCCCCACTGCCCCACCCTAACACGTCTTTCCATGAATGTGGATGCGAGGATATGTGATATTCCTGAAATCATGACCCCGACGAGGTTCCGTTCCCTCCAATGCTGGGATGTCAGATGTTCTCCCATTATCCGTCCTGCAGAAGATGTAGCCTTATTGCTCAGTTCTATCTTTCCTGCGGAGTGCACTGTGGAATACGTGGCAAACACATTCCTTCCCGCTGAGGACGTCAATTGCTGGAAAAGTGTAGGTGAACTCCTCCCGCTTCTTGGCCAAGCCCGCCGGCATGAGAGATCTCGAATAGACATCGCTTCGATGGTGAGTACTTTCCAAGAACTTGTCAATTCGGTAACGAATGAGTCACAATGCCATTCAGGACTGCTCCTAACAGTTGTGGATCAACTTTACAATGATTTCTTGTCACCAATTTGTGTCTATACACCCGCGATCCATTGAATATAGCTGTAATCTCGAGAGTCGGACCTTGAAGCTTGAAGCTTGAGGCTTGACCAAACCATACAATGGGGTGCATTGGATCGGCCTTCTGGTACGGTCCTGGTACTTATGGTATGATGGCCCCTGTTGGGCATCCTTTGAGCAAGTACTCCTAAAGCCTCCCCTTCGCCACGACCAACATTGTAGTCTTTCACGATGGCCGTCACTGCAGTCGTCGAATCTCGGGATCTGCTCCGGATCATCTTCAATTTCTCGGAGTGCAACTACGAAAACGCTCTCGTCAACCGAACGTGGTGCCAGGAAGCACTTGATCTTCTCTGGTACGAAGTCTCAAATTTTGTCGTTTTGGCGAGACTATTGCTGGCTCAAAACCCCAGAGCGCACGTAGGTGACTTTTGAAGATCTGAATACACGATAATTCATGGCATTGATGTTCTTAGAGTTTATCCGAGCCAAACTGGTGCCCCACTGCTTCGGCTTGGGATACCTTCTACAAGTACTCTTCGCGCGTAAGGATTTTGCATGACGAAGACTGGGACAGTTATGCATACTCAATATTCCCAATCATGGCTGCGACCCGTCCACGAAGGGATCTATTTCCGAATCTCCAGCTCCTCCGCTTCCAGTTGTCAGTCGCCAGCCCGCTTCCACATCTACCCATGCTTCTCGGCTCCAGTCTCAGAGACCTCCAGATTTGGATACCATACATGGAAGACCAGGAAGTATGGGATACTTTGATGGGCTCGCTGACCTAGAGTACGTTCCCGTGTTTTCTCCTCATTTGCCAGAGCGGCTTTCCCTTTTTGTTCATCCCGGTTTCTACAGAAGGCCATACGAGCTCGACTTCTCCAATTGCATAGGGATTCAATGCCTCAGTGCGGTCCCAAGTCTGAAGCAATTGACCATTCCATTTCCCGAGAGCCCCGCGCTGCTCACAATGGTCACCTCCTTACCATCCCTTGGGAAGCTATCCCTTCATGGGCTGGGCGACTATTCACGGTCAATGGTACACAACCTCCCCCCATCTAACTTCGCTGTTCTCAAGGACCTGGAATTAAATTGTACCCCGCTTTCTCTTGCGCTTTCTCTCCTCCACGAAGACCTATTCTCACTCCAATCCCTCCACATCAATATCGACGCCGAGCAGTATGGAGATCTTGACCCCCTCTTTTCATGTATCGCCACCAATCACAAAGATTTGGAGAGCCTTCGCATTGGAGTCAAGAGTTTTGACCAATCGACTACCAAGCGTTCTTTCACCTTTTCCAAGATGAGACATCTGTTGTCATCGTGTAAACTCCTCAGAAAGCTCGTTATCGACGACCTCTCCAGACAAGTGGACTTGAAAATAAGCACGGACGAGCTCATTGAATTGGTCGAAGCCCTTCCTCTACTGCAGGTACTCGCGCTCGATAATACTATTGAGGCATGTGCCCAACCCCCGTGCCTAAGCGATTTGGCAAGAGTCGCCGTGCACTGTCCCGCCTTGACACATCTTTCTCTGAATATTGATGCGAGGGAATTTAGTCTGCCCCACGATTCGACTCCAATTAAGTTCCCATCTCTTCGGGCACTGGACGTCAGAAGTTCTCCTATATCAGGTCCCTTGGGAGATGTGGTTTACTTCCTCCGTGTCATCTTGCCTGAAGAATGCACTATAAAATGCAGGCCCTACCTTTCAAGTTACAGCCAGTGCTGGAAGAATGTTATCGCAGTCTTTCCTAGCCTTGTCCAAGCACAGCAGCACGGAACGACTCGAATGAATATATAGACTCAGCGGTGAGTGTACTGTTCCAGGTACTATGAACCTAATACCGTAATGATTGAGCCCACGCGTAATTCAACAGGGTGGCTCTAGCTCTTGAGTTCGTGGTATATAGAGTAGACTATAAATTTTCAACACTGTGTGTCCATCCGCCAGCAATATCCTATGACAAAATTGCGATTCCTTGCATCGGACTCGGGGCGGCATTACTCAACTCTTCCGCGCATTGCTCTGAGTTCCACGGAGCCCCTGTTTTACGTTTTTGACTCGAACCTGTCCAAGGAACGGACGCGAGATGACTCGCAACACCGCACTAAAAAGCAGCCAACCTCGTAAAATCTCTTCAAAATACTCCTACAGCTGAGCACAGGCTTTCGGGCCCATCTGTTTATCAGATCATCACCCTTTTCATCGATTCGAACCATGGCGGCAGCAGTTTTCAACCAAAAGGACTCGGACCTCATCACTTCGCTCGTAGCTCTCAACGCAAGAGCTCCCAAACTTGTAAAATGGTCGGACTATCCAGCGCCAGCAGACCCGAACATCACTGTGAGGAGCTGGAAGATGAACGAATTCAAGTACTATGATATCCCGAGTCCGTTCCCAACCCTTGCGAGAGGCCTATTCAGTCAGGACGTCGAGGGGGGTTACAGGATCGTTGCTAGAGGTTATGACAAGTTCTTCAATATTGGCGAAGTGCCCTGGACGACGGTGCGTGCTGGTGCTTTCGCGAGTTGGATGTCATAACTCACAATGACCTTTAGTGGCCCTCTCTCGAAGCCCACACCGAGGCACCGTATACAATGACTTTGAAATCGAACGGGTGTATCATTTTTATCGCTGCGCTGACGCCCACGAAGCTGCTTATCACCTCAAAACATTCAGTCGGGAGCGTATCGTGCGCGAGCCGGAGTCACGCAGAGGTTGGCGAGGACTGGCTGCGCAGATACTTTGTGAAGAAAGGCAAGGAGGAGAAGGACCTTGCTGCTGTACTCTGGGAGAAGAATCTGACTGCTGTTGCTGAGGTGCGACCTGTCCTTTCTCTCTTCTGACGCAACTTAATTGATTCTTCTTCGAAAGCTGTGTGATGATTCATTCGAGGAGCATGTCCTACCTTATCCCCCACGAGCAGACAGGGCTTCATCTTCATGGTCTCAATAGGTCCTCTGGCGACTTTGATACACTGGATCAGGCAGAGGTGGATGCCTTTGCTCAAGAATGGGGCTTCATCCGCACGCGATCGATCGTCTTGCCCACTATTGCTGCAGTCAAAGAATTCTCGGAGACAGTAGGAAAGACCGGAAAATGGGACGACGAGGCCGTGGAAGGGTTCGTCGTGCGATGTCGAGTCAGCGAGCCACCAACGAAAGGGGACACACGCTCCGATCGAAGTCCCTACACTACAGGTTCATCTTTCTTCTTCAAGATCAAGTTTGACGAACCATACATGATGTACCGTGACTGGAGGGAGATCACGAAGATGATGATTAGCAAGTTGACGACGACCTCGAAGAAGGCCTCTGAATTGAGCATGGCGAGTCCGACGAAAACTATCTTGGCTACGCTCCCGAAGGCGAAGATGAGGAGGGCCGAGACTCGAAAGTACGCGGCATGGGTGTGCAACGAGCTGAAGGAAGAGATGAAGGCGAATGGGGGCAAGCTTGGGCCGAAGTTCAAGCTGTATAATTCTGGCAAGGGAATCATTGCGACCAGAGAAAGATTCTTCGCTTCAGGCGGCGACGTCCAGGTGGAAGATGAAGGTGGCGAGTCCCAGAAATTTGGCAAAACCATCATTGTGCCGATCGCCATTCCTGGCTGTGGTGAGTTTGTTTTTCAATTCTCCGCACTGTTTTTCTTGACGCTTTGACTAGGAAAAACTGCTGTGGCCGTTGCGCTCGCCCACATTTTCGGTTTTGGGCACACGCAATCCGATGATGTCAAGGCCAAAAAGGCTGCGCCTATATTTTTGAAAAACGTTGTTTCGCTGTTGGAAACACACGATGTTGTCATCGCAGACAAGTGAGCCGTTGGTCATTCTTCCCTACTTTGAATGCCAACTTATGGTCAACCCAGGAATAATCACCTCAAGCAACATCGCGATGGTCTTCGTGAAGCTACGGCCACCTTTGATCCACCAGTCCGATTGCTCGCCCTCAACTGGAGTCACGTCCTTTTCGCCACCCCAACGACATCGAATCCCAATCCGCTTTCACTACCAGCCATTCACAGACTGGCCTCGACGCGAATCCTTGGTCGCGGGACTAACCACCAGTCGCTCCTTGCTGACGAGACGGTTAAGCGCGAGCATGAGGATGTCGTGTGGATGTTCATCGAAAAGACCGAAGATCTCACCGAAGCCGAATGCGATGCGGTGATTGACATGGACATCCACGAAGACCTAGAGCAATCCATCTCACGGGCCGTCGATGGGATATGCAAGGAACTTCAGCTACCAAGACCCTCTCGTAGCAAGATATTGGAAGGCGTGGAGAAGGCGAAGGATTACACACCTGATACCACGAAAAAGGCTGGACAAGACGGTGCGAAGGCTACAAAAGGGAAGCAGAAGAAATCTGAACCTCGATACTTTGCTATGCTGCCCGAAATCGACATAACCTCCCTGATCAACGGGAGACTGGACTCTCTTGCTTCTAATGAAGTTAGCATCGCGTTTTGGAAGCATCTGACGACAAGAGGCCGAGTCACGAAGATGCCACACGTTACGGTTACACATAAGAAGTCCCTGCCTGATGAACAGTCCGTTTGGGATCTTTGCGCCGCTGTTGATCAATTGGGTGTTGGCAGTAAGAAGCCACCGTTGTTCTGGCTTCGACTGAGTCATGCCGTTTGGGATGGGAGGGTCATGGCGCTCGTTGTGGATGATTTCGGTGTCCACACACAGGACGGCGATCTTGGTGTGCAAGCGGAAACCCAAAGATTCCTGGATGGTCTGAGGCAGGATGTGAAGGGGCGCTTGCATGTGACGGTTGGGACGTTGAACGACAAGGTACCCCCAGTTGAGGCTAAAGATTTGGTGGCTGCTTGGAAGCAAGGCGCGGAGACGAGTCCTGGCCCGGGGAGTAACAAGATTGAGCACCTCGCGCTGGTCGAAGGAGCAGCTGAAGGCCAAGGCATCGTCGTGGTAGGCCGACTAAGAGGCATGTATTGAAGCGATATACCCCCACACCAAGTTTGAAGAGCCATCCTTTTCGCATCCTAGCATATTCCAGCACACCCCAACTCACACATCCCAACTCACGGACTCATTCCCCACCTCATCTCCGCAAATATTCTCTCAATTCATTGCAAGTAGCACCTTTGTACACATATCATATCACTGCTCTCGCATATACCCAATCTTGACCGAGTTTTGTTAATATGCTTAGCCCTATCACATCCTGTGACTCTCGTGACTCTCTCAATGTAATGTGGTGTCAACCAATGGACTATAGCAACATCCAGACCCAGAGGAACAAGATCATGGTTCTGAGGGTGTCCGAAAGCGAGATTGGCGCTCGTTAAGTTGGTTGGACTCTCCTGCCGCGACCTACGTTCCAGAACCCATGGCACCCTCCGATTCCCAGAGCAAAGTCCTATCCACGCCAGAACTGCTAGCAGGGATATTTGCTTTCGCAGAACCTCAGACAAACTCGGCCAATGCTCGTGTATGTAAAGGTTGGAAAGATGAAGCACTAGCCAGTCTCTACCATACTCTTGAACGACTATCCGTGCTTCTGTATTTACTTGGGCCCATGGAGCTGGACGAGTCCACTGTCAGTCTTTGTCTGGGAATGGTGCTTACTGAAGCGCTGATCACTTCTCTCATTCAGAATGAACCTTCCTTCTACTTTACGCGTCAGTGCCCCACTCCAGCGGACTGGAAAAGGTTCATCAGCTATTCCTCACGCATCAGAGTCTTGTCTTGCGGCAAGTCAGACTATGGCGACGACTGCTCTCCCTTCTTGAAGAATATATTACCCGTCTTGGCCAGTAAAACAGATTTATTCCCCAATCTCCATAGTCTAACATTCGGACCTCGCTCGCCACATCAATACCTCGCTCTCTTCCTGCAACCTAACCTCAAATTCTTGAAACTGGATTGTAAGCCGACTTCCTGGCGAGAAATCACCATCAACACTCTTCCTTCTCTCGCACCCTCCCTCGTCGTCCTAGAATTTGGTGGGATGGTCAATTATTTCAGCGAATCCACGAGGACCCTTACAGAGATCTTCTCCAAGAAGGTCTTCGTTAGACTGGCTGAGCTTCGCATACCAGTAAGGACGCACTCGCTCTTGCATGGTATCGCGTCGCTGCCTGAGCTCCAAACTCTTTCCCTTTTCGCTGGTGGGTTCTCTACCTCCCCAATTGAGCCCGATGGAAACCCATCGTCTACGTGCTCGTACACAAGCTTTGTGTCCCTCACAAACTTGAATGTCTGCCTCGATCATCACTCCATTATCACTTTCCTTGGACAATTTGAACTACCCAAGTTGGACCAACTGTGCATCTTTTCTATGATCGAGGATCGAAACTCCATCGAACCACTTTTCGCTGCGCTAGCCACCCAAGGCTTTCGTCGCCTCAGGACGCTGATCATTATCTCCTCCGGCGTGTCTCCTCAGTCGACAGACGAAAGGGTGGACTGCATACAGTACATCTCATGTTGCAAGGACTTGGAAATACTCCAAATAAGTGACATGCCAATTCGCATCAACGCCGATCTCGTCCTTTCGCTCGTCAAAGCACTCCCAGCCCTCGAGTCACTCAAACTCATGTGTTCAACGTACGACATAGGTGTAGACATCTCCTCTCTAGTGGAGATGATACCCTATTGCCAAAATTTAAAGGATCTGGCGTTGAACGGTCAAGTAACGTCAGAGCTTCCGGAGGACCATGCCGCACAGAAATTTACGAGTTTGGAATCTTTTGCGATCGTCGCATCACCCGTGCCGGACCGAGAAGAAGTCGTGAAATATCTTCGTGGATTGCTTCCTGCTCTTTGTCAATTCCAGATGTTCCCATCTCAATAAAAGGAACCCAGATCTTTTGGACAAAGTTTACTGTCGAGGGCTGGTATACTCCTAGCACATTGTCGCCGATTAAATTGGTACTTCCTTCCTGCGAGTCCGTTTGACTGTGTACAATCGGATTTGTGTCAACGAAGCCTTTGCAGCGACACCCCGAAGACCGAAGAACACTGTGAAGGGGGCGTACACCCGGCCCAGTAAATGTTGGGTTGCCGTAGTTCCCCGAGGCATGTACTACGTCCTCGAGTGAGACTGTTGTGAAGGGTGCACATATACTCCATGTGGACTGGCAGCGGAATATCGTAGTCGCTAAGCTTGAGTAGGACACGATAAATCAAACAACTCAAACCAAGAAGTAAACAAAGAAGCACGTCAAGGGAAGCGAGAAAGCGTCTATGATCCTTCGCGTGTCCTAACTAAGCCAATATTGGGTTCTCCTACAACTAATAGTAAATATAATTATGAAGCTATACGCAAGCGTTTGACGTTTTCGAAATCGAATGCCACAGAGAGGAATTCTTCAATTTCCTTCTTATGTTGGGCCTGTGAAAGAATGACGTCAGTTGTAGCCAACGGTGAAAGTCAAGGCGTGCATACCTTGCTACCAGTTGCTACTGAGCTAGTAGGTTCACGGCCGGCATAGTAGGGGTATTTCCCTTTGTGATGCGTGGTCTGGCTACCGGCGGTGTAGATACGTGGGCCGACGTAACTCCAAGCACCGTTGTTCAGAGGCTCCTCCTAGAATAACCGTTAGTCATAAGGAACATGGGACGACGCAGTGGTAGTGCTTACCTGACACCACATTAGATCGGCATTAGGATACTTGTCGAGATGTGCGGTGACCTATCATCGAGTGAGCGCAAATTCTCAAGCACATGAGGGACAACCTACAAGGTCGTAAGGGAATGGAGAAATCTGCTCAATCCTGCTGATAGCAACGTTGTTGAGGCCCTTGGCTTCGCGTTCAGCCAAAAGCGTTTGATACACTTGACCTGAAACATAGCAGTCAGCATTGGAGTTCTCATACAGGACGTTCCTACTTACCTGTGCAAAGGATGTGACGCTTGACTTCCTCGGGAGCCACGAGCCCTTCTGGGTGAGGATCGGGGATGTATCGCTGGAAGCTAGTCTCGCCGGTCATTTCAGAGAGACTCGAGCGCGCTTTGGGGTGACGCAAGAGGTTCTTAGAGAAGAAGACGATGAGCTAGAGGAGAAAGGTAAACAACATATTCCCAAATCAATGTCGAAGAGTGGCTTACGGGTTTACGGAAGTCACGATGTATTTGACGACGCAAAACGTGGAACTAAAGCACCAAAGTCTCAGATTAAGCATTAATTGGGGGAGGATCAGAACGCACGTAGTTGGCAGGAGTTGTGGGGTACACGACTTGCATATTGCAATCTTGGTGTTGACGCTCGAGCTTCTCGGGGGTGGGGAAGATATGAGGATGGTCGTCACAAAGTTGGAGGAATCGCTCGATCCTGCCACTAGAATGTTCAGGTCCTTGACCATCTGTATACAGTTCCAATTAAGAACGGTCGATGAGCCCGCTTTCANTACTCGAGACTGGAGCGAGACAGGGCTTGAGCGATGATATCCTTGGCCTTCTCCACGTCTCCGAGGCATTGCCAGGCAGCCGCTTGTCGTATATACCTATTATGGATTCAGTCAGCCATAAGATGCATCCACTCAGTGAACCATGTACCCTTTAGCGTAATCTGGATCCACTTTGACTGCGTTCTCCCCATCTGCAGCAGCTTTCTTGGCATCCATCCCAGCACCATGAATAAGGTACGCCGCGGCTCGATTCGCGAAACATATCGCTAACAAGCTATGCGCTTGCTTTTCTTCTTCCTCTTTGGGTTTCTGACTCAATGCATCGACCAAGTGATCTATCGCGTCGCTGTAGCCTTTTATAGCGCCAACGCGGTCACGGGCTTTGAACGCAGCATTCGCGTCAGCCTTCGCTTTTTCCGCAAATTCCATGTATATCTTGACACCGGTCTGGTTCATCTGGTCGATCCCGTCACTCAGTTTGGTAGCCTCCTCATCTGTCTCGATGCGCCAGTGAAAGGGTTTCGGCAGAGAGTCTAGGAAAGGCTTGAGGTATTCTGCGTGGAGTTTCAACCGAGAGGAGAGTAGCAGAAACCAAGGTAACGCAGGCTTGAGAGGGGGTAGAGGAGTGGCAATTGCGGTCTTGATGAATCTGAAGCAGTAAGCACCTCACCATGTCCTTTAGCGGAAACTAAAACTTACTGGAGGAGGACGTCAGAGGTGGGTAAACCAACAATGTTTTCAACATTTCGGTGCTTCTCTTTATCATCGTAACAGTAGAGGACGCAAGTTGGCTTCGCCCCGGGGGTGGAATGAACTAGGTCGGGCTGAACAGACTTTCCAGCCGGATCGACGAATCCCATGGTCTCCATTTGCACAACCCAGAATGATTCATGGACGATGGTGTTTTCCAGAGATCCAAAGTCAAAGTTGTCGATTTTTCCATCGATGGAGGCATCCCGCTTGTCCATCTGAGCCATCACTTTCTCCATCTCGTCCGGATTATTGGTCAGATACCTACGTTGATCAGGGATTCATTTATATTTGGTAGGGTGTTCTGAACGAAGCTTACTTCAAGACGTCAGGTATCTCCACGCGTCCCGTCACAGGATTGGGAGGGATTTTTTGTGCGATAGCCTGGGTGAACACTGTCAATATCTGACAACTGAACCTTGAAGAGTGCTCACCTGTATGACTGCAGGATCGACCATGCCTATCGCGTTCGGAGACTTTTTGTTACTAGCCATGGTCTATACTTCAGAGCAAAGGAGGTGCGGTCCAGGGACGAGGAAGGGTCGTCTTGCCATTTGAACCATGGAAAGCTCCGAGCCTCCGACGCGACTTTTGGCAACATCGCAGACTCGGCCACCACCCATTCGATAAATCCAAAGAGACACAGCCTAGCACATGATGACAATGACTCCGGCCTCTTTGTCAGGTATAAGATAATCGCATTGCAAACGGCTTGACCCACCCGTCGGTCCGCACACACAATTCCCATGTCAGTCCTTTGGAAGGAGACCCCTCTCATCCACTCTAGTAGCATTTCAAAACGGCTGGGCTGCGATGCCTACTTGAAACTTGAGGTAAGGATACGACACCTTGGTATGCGGGTAACTTGTAATAATCTATTCTTATCCACAGAACCTTCATCCATCGCACTCGTTCAAGTACAGAGGCATATCCTTCTTCATCCAGGATGCTAAGTCAGTGCATGGACCAACAGTACACTTGATAATCGCGTCTGGTGGTAATGCTGGTCTGGCGGCAGCCTGTGCAGCAGACGCGCTTTCGGTGCGATGTACCGTCTTCATCCCAGAGGGTGCTTCTCCCTCTACCATTCAACTCTTGAGGGACAACGGCGCGGATGTGGTCGTTGGAGGGGTATCGTACCTGCATGCCCTTGAGGCAGCAAAGGAAGCAGTCAGAACAGAAGCGAAAGCGTGAGTGTTGACTCCAAATTTCTATAGGACACGACAAACGACTTTACTTTCATGCTCTAGAGTAATGGTTCCTGCCTATGACAATCATATCGTATGGGAGGGCCATGCATCCATGGTCAAGGAAATATCTGACAGAATCACTGACAAGCCGGACGCGATATTCTGTAGTGTCGGAGGTGCAGGTCTACTTGGTGGAATCATCCTGGGATGCCGATCCGTTGGTTGGGATGATGGTAAGCCTCCCGATTTGTCTGACACAGACTCCATGAACTGACGCTTACGTGCCCTGCTTAGTCCCGATAATCGCAATGGAAACCATCGGGTCAGATTGTTTTTACCATAGCATACAACTCCAACATAATCCTGCCCACGTCCTCCCACCAAACGTCATCGAGATCGAAGACCAGGAGCATGGAATAAAACTTGCGTTCTTCAACAAGTTTTCTTCTCGTGCGTCAGGATCCCTTGGCGCGTCTTCACCAGCGCCAGGAGTCGTCAAGATGGCGATGGAGAGACCAGGAGGCGTTAAATGCGTCAGTATTCCTGATGACTTAGCCATGCAAGCTGGGCTCTTGTTCGCAGGTTAGTTAGCTCGATGCGTCATGAAATATGCTGATAATCATGGGCGTACATAGATGAACACAAAATGCTCGTTGAATTGGCTTGCTCAACGACCCTCGCGTCAGGGTATTTTCCATCGTTGTATCAGAAACTTGTTCCACTAAGCGCGAAGAAAGTGGTGTTCATCGTCTGCGGAGGGTTCAAGGTATCTTTGAGCGAGATGGCAGACTATAAAGACGCGGTATCGGCTAATGTGGATGAGAATTGGGAAGTCTTGTGCGACGGCGAAACACTTACAGTAGAGAAGATGTAGTTTGGACGCATAGATATCACGCAACCATCATAGACAGAAATCGATGTACGATTCCAAATAACACCAAGGGGAAACGCCATGTGGGACTGGTTGAATATAAAGAAGTCGAAGGGAGAGCAACTGAGTCATAATGACACTTTGGAAGGAGACCCCTCTCGTTCATTCCAGCGGCATCTCCAAAACATTGGGCTGCGATGTATACCTCAAGCTTGAAGTATATTCACCGTTCGCTTGCATTGAGAACGAGTATTGACGACAGCTGTTATCCACAGAATTTACATCCTTCGCACTCATTCAAAATCCGTGGAATAACTCACTTTATCCAACATGCTAAGTCGGTACATGGTCCTGAAGTACATTTGATCATTGCATCCAGTGGGAATGCTGGGTTGGCGGCAGCCTTCGTATCCAATGCTCTGTCGCTACGGTGCACGGTGTTCCTCCCAGACGGTGCCGCCCAAGCCACCGTGGAAGCTTTGAAGCGACACAACGCCGACGTCGTGATAGGTGGGCAATCCTACTTGTACTCACTCATGGCAGCGAAGGAGGCTGTCAAAGCGGAAGAGAAAGCGTGCGTGTATGAATTGGGAGGTAGATATCCGCTTGCTAAACTGTAGACTTCTAGGGTAATGATCCCATCGTACGACAGTCCATTGATATGGGAAGGCCATGCATCAATGATTGAGGAAATGCATACGAGAATCGATGAGAAGCCGGATGTAATATTCTGTAGTGTTGGCGGCGGCGGTCTGTTGGGAGGTATCATCAAAGGATGCCAATCCGTTGGATGGGACGACGGTGAGCTTCGCCAGTATGTTCCTATAATGATCAACTAAGTGAGCTCCCCATTCAGTCCCAATAATCACAATGGAAACCATCGGCTCGAATTGTTTCTACCATACCATCCAACTCCAACGGAACCCAACCCACATTCTCCCACAAGACGTTGTACCAATCGAAAACGAAGAAGATGGTCTGAAGCTTGCGTTCTTCGAAAAGTTCTCTTCTCGAGCGTCGGGATCACTTGGAGCTTCTTCGCCTGCCCCGGGAGTCRTCAAGATGGCGCTAGGAAGAGCAGGAGGCATCAAGTGCGTTAGCATCCCGGATGAGCTAGGCATGAAAGCTGGATTACTGTTCACGGGTAAGTTGCATTACCGTTCATCAAGTTCCACAAATTGAGGTGATGCCGGACGCAGACGAACACAAGATGCTCGTCGAATTGGCATGCTCTACGACCCTCGCAGCGGCGTACGTCCCATCGTTGTTTAGGAAGCTAGTTCCACCGGATGCAAAGAAGGCCGTCTTCGTTGTATGTGGAGGGTTCAAAGTCTCACTGGGCGAGATGGCAGAGTTCAAAGGTATTGTTGAAGCTAGACAAGAGAAGAAATGGGAGGTCCTCTGCGATGGCGAAACACTCATAGTTGAGTAGGGGATATAGTCACGTATTCAAAGGAATACAAAGATACAGCTGTAGCGTAGACGACATGAGTCAAGGTTCATAGAAAAGGTCGGTGTAGCTCACCATAACATTATTACTTGTCCTCGTCTGCCTGGTTCGCTGCACGCCGAGCTAGTCGCTCAGCTTTTATTCGTGCCAACTCCTCTTTAATCGCACTCTGGTCTTTAGGAATTGTCTGCAACAAACGACTCTCCGGTGGAAAGAGACGTTCCTTGTACTAGAAACGCGCTCAGGAATGCACGTGCAACGGGAAAGGTAAACCACGACATACAGGAAGGACGTTCTCCCGATACCACTGAGGGTCTCCGAAATGCACCAGAGCTGCTATTGGCACGAAGAGATACAACGCGAATTTGAAGACTTCAAGATTTGGGCCGCCCATGATGGAGGTGAACGGAAGAGAGTTCAAAACATTACGCGACTTGCTCTCAGGGGTCACGCTAACGGAGGAAGGCCTGGCCCTTGGGGCACAGAGGCGAGTCTGATGATTGGAAGTAGTATGCCTAGTATGAAGAGATGTAACTGCAATGGGATAAAGATATATAGTCATTATCAAGTCATGAAGCTGACGGTTGAATGAAAAAGTCAAATGAGTGTATGAAGTTTGTTTTGGAGGCCATGAATGGTGATACGTACGTACATAGAAGAGAAATTCCGATGTCATGACAGAGAGGTGAGAATGCAGATAAGAGACGCTAGGTAAAATGGTGTTGGGAGGAAACGCATTCAAGAAAAAGGTATGGATGGTACAGAAAAGACATGTGAGGAGGGGAAAAAACTGTCGTCCATGAAAGTGGATGGCCTCGAAAGTGTGGCACCACAGGTACCACGCACCTTAGTAACAGGTAACCGCCGCAACCTACAAAACATCCCGACGCAGCATGCCAAATGATCAATCTTTGAGGATCTCCGAGATATTGAACTTGTCGGCGTCGAAGGAAAGCGAATCGAAATGAAGTGAATCAAGTTTCATCTCGAAGCTGACATCGCCCTTGTGTCCAGCAGCGAGCGACCGTGAGCTTCCAGGCACTGAAACGCCCATTCCTTTGAGATCTCCCAAGCTATCAGCAAAATTTCCATCGAGTCCGGTCCCAAAGCTATCGAGCTCCGGTATTTTCCAGTCAGCAGAGTTTCGTTTCACCGCGGGTTCGTCTACCGCCATGGGCAGGAAAGTAGCTTCCTCGGTAGGAGTCTCAACACCCGAGGACGAATCGCTCGAATCTGTGGAGGAACCCGCTGTTGTACGAGATAAGCGTGGAGGGTCGAGTTGAACACCCAACTCGGATTCTGACAAGGAAGCTGCATCGGAGTCGCGTGCTTCAGCGGAGGGATCCGAAGTGGGAATGGGGAAAGCATTCGACTGCGCGGAAGTTGACGGGGAAAATGTGAATATCTGACGGATACTCATCATTGAGAAACGTCGCTTAGATGTCTTATCCGAAAGGGTGTTGAGAGTCAGGCTGGGGGAGGTTGGTCGACCACGCTCCGAGTCAAATGTTGGCCCTTCGACGCTACTCTGAGGGTGTCCAAGTGTCTCGGGTAGGACATCTTGGCTCGGTGGTTGTTGATTGTTATTCGGAACTCGTTCAAGCTGTAGTGAAGGCGAGGCCGACTGTGTAGACTCGAGCGTGAATTGTGAAGAACTGGAATCGATGGTTGATGAAACGGAAGGAATAGATTCAATGGTGCTGGGAGATGGAGACACGACGGGGGTTGAAGTAACTTTGGGAGAGAATATTTGCGTCAAGACGACAGAGCCACGGCGAGCCAATGGTTTCTCTGCATGGCTTGCTTGCGATGATTCACCGCCTGAGCTCCGTGATGGGGAGCGTTCCTGCCCAAAAGAAGAAAAAGAGGCGGCACGCGTCGGTTGACTATGTCCCGAAGGAGGGAAGGCGTCCATGGCGGTGGATTTGCGCTGCTTTGTCCCCTTTCCGAGACTGCGTATGCTATTGAATGCTTTCGCCGCCTTGATTCGGAAGGTGGTTGAGCGTTTCATTGAGTTACCCGCGTTGGAAGGACGTTGTGCATCCGAAGCATCTTTGCGACTTCTGCCAACCTTGATGACTTCTACGACCTCGGAATCGTTTCCAGTGTTGGATACCTCAGCGTCTGCATCGTCCTGCGTCGAGGCTGACGACGTCCGAGAACCTATTTTCTTGGGCATGACAACCTGTTCCTGAGAAGCCGGACGTTGAAATGGAGGTGTTCCATCGGCAACGACGCGCTCCGTCATAAGAAAATTTAGGCGAGATTGCAGGGAGTCCATATCTGGCTGCGTGGATAGCCTATGTGAAGGCGGCTG